>CAJQUW010000192.1:0-206188 GCA_907163375.1 Prostheceraeus crozeri | reverse complement strand
TTTCTTTTTCTTTTCTTCTTTTTTCTTATCTTTCTCTTTCTGGTTTCTATCTTTCTTTTTCCTTTTTCTTTCTTCTTTCTCTCTCCTTCCTCTCTTTCTTCTTTTTCCTTCCCTTTCTTTTTCTTCCCTTTCTATTTTATCTTCTTTCTTATTCTTTCTTCTTTTTTCTTATCTTCTTCTCTCCCCTTCTCTTCATTTCATTTCTTTTTTCTTCATCTGTTTTCTCTCTTATTCTTCTTTCGTTTTCTTTACTTTCTTTATCCTCTTCTTTCTATCTCAATATTCAATCTCTTATTCTTCTTTTTCTAATCAGTATCGTCCTTTCTTCTTTTCATATTCTTTCTTATTTTTTCGTTTTTTCTTTTTCTCTTTTTCTTATTTCCTTTCCTCTTCCTTCTTTTCTTTTCTCTCGATTTTTTTTTCTCTCGTCTCTTTCTTTCTTTTTTTCTTTCTTTTCCTTTCTTTTTCTTTCTCATTTCTTCCCCTTTTCTTATTTATCTAAATACTTCTGTCTATATCCTCATCATCTATGCTATTTTTCTTTTCTTCTCTCTTCTTCTTTTCTCCCACTCTTCTCCTCTCCCTCTTTCTTTACTCTTTCTTACTATTTTTCTTTTCTATTTCTTTATTTTCTTATTCTTTCTTTCTTTCCTCTTTTTTCTTCTTCTTATTTTCTTCTTTTTCTATGTTTCCACTTTTCTTATATTCTTTCTTTTCTTCTTTCCATTCTTTCTCTTTCTTCTTCTACATCTTTCTAATTTCTTCATTTTTTTCATTTTCTTTTCTTTTCTCTACTTTCAGCAATTCATTTTTTAGTTATTCTATATTTCTTCTTTCTTTTTCTCTAGTTTCCTCCTTCCTTCTGATCTTTTTCTCTTTTCTTTCTTTCTTTTCTTTGTCTCTCCTTCCTTAAATTTCTTTTCTCTTCTTTTTCAATAATCTTTCATCTATTTTTCGTTTTTTCATCTTAATTTGGGTTTCTTCATCTTTCATTTCTTCTTTCTCCTTTTTTTCTTGTTCTTTCTTACTCTTTTCTCTTCTTTTCTTTTTTCTTTTTCTTTCATTCCTTTCTTTATTGTCAATCTCTTTCTTGATTTCTCAACTCTTTTTTTTCTTTCATACCCTTTTCTCTTTTCCTTTTATCTGTTTCTTCTTTATATATTTGTTCCTTCTTTCTTCTTTTCTTCATTTTTCTTTTTATCTTCATGCTCCTTTCATTTTAACTATCTTCATTCCTTCCATTCTTTTCTTCTTCTTTCTTCCTCCTTTTTACACTTTTAATCTCTTCTTCTTCTTTTTTTCTCTTTTCTTCTTTTCTTTTCTTCTATTTCCATTTTCGTTTTCTTTTTTCCTATTTCTTTTCTATATATTGCTTTTCTCATTCTTTTTATCTCTCTCTTTTCTTCTCTTCTTCTTCTTACTTTTTCTTCCATCTTTTTTTTTTACTTCCGTTTCATTTTTCTCTCTTCTTTCTTTATTCTTTTTTATTCTCTCTATTTCTTTCATTTTTCTCCTTCGTCATCCTTATTTCTATTTATTCTTTTTTTTCTCCTTTCTCACATCAAGTCTATTCTTTCTCTCATTCCTTTTTTCTTTCTTCTCTTTCTCTTATCTCTTCTTTTTTCTTTTTTTTTAAAAATTCTTTCTTTTTTTTCTTTTCTTTATTCTTTTCTTTTTTTTTCTTTCTTTTTCCCTGTTCTTTTCTTTTATTTTTTCTTTTTTCTTTTCTTTTCTTTTCTTTCTTTTCTCTTCTTTTTCTTTATACTTTTCTTTTTTCTTTCTTTCTTTCTTTTTCTTTTTTTTCTCTTTTTCTTTTTTCTTATTTTCTTTTTCTTTCTTTCTTCTTCTCTTACATTCTTTTTTTTCTTTATTTTCTTTCTTTTTTTTCTTTTCTTTTTTCTCTTTCTTTTCTTTTTCTTTTTCTTTCTTTTCTTTTTCTTTCTTTCTTATCTTTTTTTTTTTCTTCTTTTACCCACCTTTTATCCCCCTCTTTCTTTCTTTTTCTAATTTTTACAGCCCTATACTTTTTTTTTCTCTTTTTCTTCTTCTTTTCTTTTTTTTCTTCTTCTTCTTCTCTTCACTTTTTTTTCCTTTTCTTTTTTTCTTCTATTCTTAACCATATTCTCTCTTTTCCCCTCCTCTCTAATTTATATTAACCCCTTTCCTTCTTTCTAAACCTTTTTTCTCTGTCTAATTTTTAACATACTTTCTTCTTCTCTTTCTTTTCTTTCTTCTCTTCCTATATTTTTTTTTTCCTTATTCTTTTATCTTTTATTTTTCTTATTAATTTCTTTATATTTTTTTCTTTCTCTTTCTCATTTTCTTTTCTTTTCTCTCTTTCTTCATCTTCTCTTTTTCTTCTTATCTTTCTTTCTTTTTCTTTTATATATTAATTCTTAAATTCTCTATTCTTTCTTTTCTTTTTTCTTCTTCTTTTCTTTCTGTATATATTCTTTTCTTTTGTTCTTCTTTCTTCTGTTTTCTTCTTTCTCGCTTCCTCATTTTCCTCTAGTCTTTCTTTCTTTTTTTTCTTTTTTTCTCTTAACTTTCTTATCTTGTCTTATTTTTTTTTAATTTAAAAATTTCATTTCTTTTCTTTTCTCTTTCTCTTCTTTTCTCTTTATTCTTTATTTCTCTCTTTTTTTCTCTCTACAAAATTTCTTTTAACTATTCTACTTCTCCTCTTCACTTTATATATCTCTCTAAAAATTTTCTTCACTTTCTGCCTTAATTCTTACTCTTCTCTTCTATTTTCCTTGTTCTTTCCAATTTTTTATTCTCTTCTTTTTTCTCTTCTTATTTCCTTTCTTTCCATTCTTTCTTTTTTTCTTTTTTCTCATCTTTTCTATCTTTCTCTTTTTCCCTTTTTTTCTTTCGTCTTTTCTATCCCTTTTCTCTTTTTTTTCTTTCCCCCATCTTTCTTTATTCTTTTTCATTCTTTCTTTTTTCTCATCTTTTCTTCTAAACTTGTTTTTTTTCCTATTCTTATGCTTTATTTTCTAATTTCCCTTTTTCTTCTTCTATTCTTATCCTTTCTCTTTTCTCATCTTATTCTCTTTACTTTTTCTTTTTTCTTCTACCTACTTCCTTCTTCTTCGTCTCATCTGTTCACTTAATATTTCTTCTTATCTCTTTTTTCTTTCTTTTCTTATTCTTTCTCTTTTCTTTCTTTTCTATTCCCTTCTGTTTTTCTTCTATCGTCTGTTCTATATATATCCCTTCTTTTTCCTCTCTTTCTTTCTTTTCTTTCTTTTCTTCTTCACTTTCTCTCCATTGTGTCATAGTGTCATTTTCTTACCAATTCTTCTTTTTCTTCTTTTTCTTCTTTTTTCAATCTAAATCTTCTTCTTTCTTTCGTTTCTTCCCCTAATTTCTATAGTTTCATCTTTACTTAATATATTCTCTTTTTTCACTTTCTTTTTTTTCTATCTATTTCAAGTTCTTCTATTTTCTCTTTTTTTCTACTATTTGCACTTTCTTCTTAAAGCCTTATCTCTTTCTGATTTCTTTTCTCTTGTTATCTTTTTCTGTTTATTCTTCTTATAACTTATTCTCTTTTCGCTTTCTTTCTACTTTTCCTCTCTTTCTCTTCTTTCTTCTCTTATTTTCTCTCCTTTCTCTTCTTTATTTCTTTTCTTTCTTTCTCGTTTCTGTGCTAATGTCATCACAATTGTACGTCATGTTTTCCATAAATCTATACTTTGTGCTGACGAAATGTCTCAAGCTGTTTGACATTACAACAAAAAGCTACAAAGGATATTCGTGTCGTGATGGTTTTGTTTCGTATTATGCCTGGAATTAAACGAAGGAATATGAAATGGATGCGATAGTCAGATATATTCTGACCCACAACTCTACAACACCTATTTAAGTGAAGCCAATTTTATTACTGTTGATTTGAAAACAGCAGAGTGTTATGTGTATTGACAAGGGGATCTTAACTTAATGCGTGCATAGCTGTGCATTTAACATTGAACATGAAACATATTAGTCGTCTTTTTGATTTGAGCTTTAACACAATGTACGCCTACATATACAACACAAGCCGTCTTCGCTATTTCCTCGTAAATGCACTCATAGAAACAATCAGCCGCATCTCGTTTAAAACTAATGCGAGCGTTGACTTTGTGCACAAATTTCATCGTAGTTGAATAGGCCTCCAACTTTATGTTCCATATATATTTGGAGGATAGGCCTTTGAAAGATCAAGTGACAGACAATGATGACCTATCCTCTAATCGTCCAAATGGCAAAATGAAACATTTGATCATGCGAATATAATGCGGATGCTATGGAACTTGGAAGCAAGTTCAGACCCTCAAACTTTTATGTATATTCAGTCAGCCTTAGTCATTGTTGAGATGTGGTATGAAAAACATACCAGATCTCTGGATAAACGTACGAGAATCTCGTATCAGATGTTATTTTCAAATTGTATGTAACTTTGGTATAATGTTTGTCTGTAATTTTCGTATCCAGCGATTTACAGTGAGGACTCCTATATCGTGCAGTAGGTAATATCGTTCGGACAGTAAAAGACTACATTGCTAGACGCCCAGTTGTTCATATCGATCGTTGCCATTTCAGTGTTGCATTTAAAATATGCCATTAAGCCTTTTCGCGACCAATGCGCCCACAGCACGTGCATAAGTCAAAGTCACTGCGATTGGGAAGGCGCCATTAGCGCGTGAATTGTGCGTGCAGCGCACACATCATGGTGACGTCCGACAATAACAAATTTCACTTCGGTCGCGAATGGGTTTGATGGAAACATGATAGAAGAGTTGCTCTTATAGGATGTCAATGGATCGGAACTAGTAGTCTAGTGAACTCAAAACGTGGTCATGAATGTAATCGCATCAATTTGTAATGATGCTCGTAATGTCCTGGCATTTACTAAAATATCAACAGCTATAAATAAATATTTTTATTGTTTCACTGCATTTTTGCAAAGCGTTTAATTGGTGCTTATTAAGATCATTTTAGTATATAAACAACTACCTACTAGACATTTTAAATGATCAGAATCAGGTAAATGCACTTTTAGATTTAGCCAATCATACTTGGTAGGTATCTTACTACTATAAAATGCACTACTTTTGAATGCGCAGACCACGGAAACTTACTGGTTACTACAACTACTTCTAGAAAATTATTATTTATCAAAATTAACAGCATTTTCTAATGACTGAAGGTAAAACATGGATCTACATGTAAAATCACTCTAATACTGAAGATATTCATTTTAATCACTTTCAGTAATAGAGATCATGATGCAGATTGCTTTTTCAGAAATTCTTAGTAAGTCAATAAGTAAATCAGTTTTGCTTATTTATCCTGAAAAGTTGCGGAAATCTTTCTAGGTTAGTTATTACAGCCGTAAATCCAACAGGGCAATGGAAACTTTAATTGGAAGCTTTTATTGTACTGTGCAGCAAAATTGCCCACCCATCAAATTTATAAAAAAATACGGATATCTTCATTGCACATTCATAAATGCAAATTGATATTGAACAAACATTTTAGTCTTATGAATGGCTAGAAAAATGTAAAAAGAAGCAAAGCTAAAAGCATGTGTAGCCTCATCTAGAAAACTTTATTTCATGCAAAATTGCTGCACAACAATGTATATCTTTGTAGCCGTCAAGGTTAAGTAGATCATTGTTCCCGGATTTTAACTCATAAACAAAGAATGACATCTTGATGCCAAAATATCCTTATGCTTGCTTATTAAGTTTTTCACCTAATTTGGAAATGTCTTCATGGGGTAATAATCATGGAATTTCACATATTCTAGGTAAATTCTGAAAATATGACTCTGCCTATATAAGTAAGCTACCATTCGATGAATCTCAGAATTTGAAAGTTCATCCAAAAAGTAGGGAAACTTTTTATTCCCTACTCTAGTTCATCCTATATTCAAGTTAAATTGTATGAATTTTGTCGAATTCATACAGTGACTATGTTTTAATTGTAAAAACTTCTGTTTATTATCGTGTGCATGGTGCGATGAGTACAAAACATAATAAATTTTGAGAACTCCTAGAACTAGAAGCCGATCATGGACATGCGCAACCACAGTCCATACAGCCTACATGTAGGCTACAATAACTATTTTAATTTTGCTTAAAGAATTCTGCTCGTTTGAAACACTTCTTAAATTAATTTATGTTGTGTTTTATCGGTATTTAAGTCGGTGGATTTACTTTTTGAAGTAACTAGTCGATGCTCTACGGAAAAGGGAAAGTTAGTTCGATGAATGTTTGATCCAAATTGATGTCTTAGGTTCATTTACAGGAAATTGATGAAATGTCATAGATTGGTGATTGCAGAATCGCTTCTGCTTCATTGTACCCGCTTTGACATGCCGGAACACACCGAGCTGTCATTACCTGAGCAGTAACTACTTGAGACAGAAGCGACCCGAGTGATAATTGTGCTGTAGGAGCTATGAACAACTATGATGACCGTTTGATAGGCGTCACTTGTTCCCACAGTCAATGCTCGTCAACAATGCACACGCGTGTCTCAGCTGGGAAGAGACAAATAACCTATTATATCGAAGTGCATGCCGTGAATGACCGACTGCACACTCACTAAATTTGCCTCGTGTCGCGTCCTTCATTGATATTGATATTTCATCATATTATTGCTCAACAAGCATTTTAGCACTTCTGTGAATTTAAGTTCGGTAATTCTAGCACTCTTCTGTTTAGTGACCAGATTCACACTGAAATAGGACTTGATGAATTACACTGTAGTGATAGATATCTACGCAATTTTAGAAAAAAAGTGATCATCTATCATTAAGAAAAAAGTCATTGTTATTGTTGAAGCATCTAGGCTTACCTTTAATTGCCATTAACGCTTCATTGCATTTTATTTAATATATGAGTTAATGACGACCGTTAATCGTAGGCGATATCAAATTTCATTTGGATAAGACTTCTAGACAGTTATGTAGCCGTATATGATGCCGCAAATGTAGCCATGCGTGTACTCATCGATTTTAGTGGGAGCATTACAATGTCGACCGGCATTTCAGGTGACAAAAAGAAACGGAAGGAAAGCCCATGGGGAAGTGCAGTGTTACTGGGCATCTTTTTATTTAGATAATATCCACATTTACTTGCATCTCAAGATTCAATCAAGTACTCGTAATTAATCATTTAAGCTCTCAAATACGTTCTCAGATAGAAATGCCTTAAGTTGCTAGATCATACACTATGTACCAGAACATCTACATGTGCACTGAGCCACCTATGTACATGTATATGCCGGACGCTTTCACAGATGAATAACAATTAGTCAACGGATTGCTTTTATGATGAAATATTGCATTCATAGTTTTAACCAAAGGACATAATATGCATGTTGTTATACGCAGACTGATGCACCAATCTGTTGGAAATGATTGCTTAAAATCAGTGGGCCCATAGGATTCCTATCGGTCGATAATGATCAGTCTCGTGGGATGAGATGGGTTTGGGAATAGAGGACTCTTCACATCTCTTGGATATTCGAGAGAGCCGGTAATTCGAGAAATTTGGCCATTCCCCAGCAAGGTGTCCCCATTACGAGAAGAAAATTATTGAGACTTATATATTTCAAATACAAAAGTGTTATTTGGTAAGTACAGAAGATACATCGAAAGCTAAAACTTTTGCAAAAGACTGACAGCATTCAGAGTTTTTCCTATTTTGTCTGAAACATTCTTCTCAGCAGTGACCCATTTGATGCTGTTTATCCTTCTCTCGCTGTTATCTCTCGTTTAGGATATTGCGCAGTCGAACTTGTCTAAACACTTGTTTATAACTCCCGAAAATTAACTGTTAAATTTCATATATAATTCATAACGCATGTCGGAAACTGGGTTTCAAGGACAGTTCAACAGCTATCAAAACAATACACATGAAATGAGAATATCAAGCAAGAAATTGAAAACACTGAAGATGTCAATATACAATCTTTTATTACTTTATAATTCTTGTTACTTTGATGATTTTGAATTACTCCATATTCCAATAGTGGATGCAATGTAACAATAGTGTATGCGGATGGTGACAATCCACATGTATTATCAGAGCATCAAAGATTTATTGATTGGTGTAAAGATATGGACCTCACTCTTAGCATATCCAAGAGTAAAACCATGTGTGTCAGCAACAGAAATTCGTCAAGTCCAATTGTTCTAAATTGATCCAATTTAATTTTCTAAATAGTGTTCAACAGGTCTCCTCACTCAAACATCTGGGTGTCACTTTTTGTTCGACTTTGTCATGCAGAATGCACTTTGATAGCGTGATATTATCGGCTTCAAGAAGACTTCATGGTTTGTGTAAGCTGAGAAGTTTGTAACGAAGAACGACTTTATACGTATATACAACTCAACTGTAAGGATGTCTCTGGAATACGCCAACCCATTGTTCACGAACATTTCTACCAACTATAAGTCAAAATATAGTCAATATATGTGCAAAGTTCAAAACGTTTTCATCGACTGTTATGTGGGTTTGATTGTACCTGTGCATGCCTTCCCTCTTTAGACCTTCGTCGACATAAGCAGACAATGAAACTATTTCGTTCAACCCTTTCTCCAAAACACATCCTCCAACGACTTTTACCGCAGAGATCGAAGCGGACAGGCAGGTTTCTCTTCCCCATTACAATAAGTGCATACCGGAGAACTGCTTTTGTTGCTTACTGTGTATCTTTCTACAATAGTGATGTTATGCGTTGATGACTTTACCGACTTATTACTTGTGACTTGTAATTTTGATTTCTATTTGGAAAATAAAAACATTTTTTGTAATGACTTGACAGTGTTACGGGTAGACATTGCAGCATTCTGTCCGATCTTTTTTGTTAAATTAATTTTTTGTCCGCTGTTTGGCTAATGCATGAAATCAAGGACGCATCAATTCGGTGCCTTTCATTAAGTTTCGTTCCTGAAATTCCCGATTATTTTCAAGCACCGAATTCCCGGATATTCATATCATATTGACGACAAGTCGCTTTATCATGACAATTAAACTAAAGAGCTTGACTTCGAGGCTGAATGTATTGTATCCAAGATGTAAAGCACCGCAATCAACAGTAATTTATCCAAAAATTCTTCCCATGATGCGGAAAATTTGTCCTAGGACTATCGGTACACAATTTTGCTTCATAATGAAGACTTTGGACAACATACTTCCCTAGCGATGATGTCAGATAGCAAATAAATGAAGTGCATCATCTTCCGAGCTAGCGAGCTTGCGTGCGGCAAGGATGTGGAGCGGTACAATTTTACCGCTCCGCTCGATACACTATTAATTTACCATACCATAGATAAAACGATTTCCTTGAACTTTTTAGGTTGTTTGACTACTGTAAATTATTACTGACTTTCACTCTGATAATATGCTTAACTGCAAAATATTAGCCTTATGCTTGTCGAATTTTAAATACAAATTATGGCCGATAATCATGAATGATTTTTAAGAATTAATGATTATATAGTTGGAAACATTACTTCGAAAGCGGCGGATTGAATTAGCATTAATAGTGGATCTACACTTTTCATCGTGATATAACTTAGTGACTCACTGAAGAGTAATCGGAAATATGTGATGCTATCAGGCGCGATGCGCGCTCAAACTGATATAAGCATGAATCAGAAAAATTTGTTAAATGTTATAAGAAATAACCTAGCAATTACAGCAAAATTTACATCTGTGTCAATCATTACATTTCGTGAGCCAATTGCAGCCTAAAAATTTGAAAATTTCCATAGGAAATAGGAATAAATATGAAACTGTCGGACTTCCATTTTTACTTTTTCTTTTCTTTCAATTTTAAATCTTATCGTTATTCGGCCTTTCTTAGTACGGTTCATCCACCTCCTTCAATTATGTTAAATAAGAGACTAATATCTTACGAAAAATAGTGTAATAATAATAATGTAAAAAATCATTAATTATGATAAAACTTTGTTGACTTTGTCAACATCATGTTCTCTCCCACTCCACTCCGCTCCGCTCCAGTCAAAATTTTCTTTACTACCGCTCCGCTCCAAATTTACTCCCACTCCGCTCCACATCACTGGCGTGCGGACGTGTCTCGTTGTCTGGTCTTGACGAAGTGACAACTCAGCTGTATCTTTCATCACCAAAACTTAGCTACGTGCAAATTTATATCATCGGAATCCTCGCTTCATGATCATCATCACTGTGTGATTCATTTTTCAAAATTCTACGTAGAACCTCTTGTACATGCAATTTTTGTACATACAATCCATTTTTTCAATATGGCGCTCTCAAAGTGATTTCGACCAACGCAGTTTTCCCTAACGCTCTCCATCACAATGTCAGGCACTGCAGCTCGCCGTGTGTATTCTCGTGAACAACTGATAAGCCTTCGCTCAATGCCCTCCACCGCGAGTGCAAATCTTCCCAGGCGGGCTAGGAGAAGACTTTGGTACTTTAGCCTTGAGCGAAGTGGCTTCCCAACATCTGACAACAGAGATAGTGACAAAGGCATTAACTTCAGTACTGCGACTCCCCATGAGTCAGAAATCAGCTGTAGATCGGATTACAATTCTCTCCACTCGGCAAATACACAATCGGATCTGCCAGGTAGCGCTAGAGACCGTGAGGCCTACAACCATCAGGTCCCAGCTTTATCAGATATTTCGAACTTGAGGCTCGGAACACTCAACTGTCGTACTCTGAAAGACATCTGGAGAAGAGGCATGCTTACTCAGCTAGCTACAAAATTGCGCATAGACCTCGTTATGTTACAAGAAGTTTCAATGGTCTCCACCGACGATATTCAGCGAGAAGATCTCGGAGCGGGATGGACAATCCTCTACACGTCAGCGGACGCAAGGAGTAGAGGAGGAGTCGGTGTCCTTGTCAGTCCTAGACTACATCACGCTGTCAACTGTGTAAGCTTGTCTTCTTGTCTACTCAGAATAGACATTCGACTGAAAAACAGAAGTGCATATCTGTTCTGTGCATACGCGCCTACTGCTGTCCATCCAGAGGATGCTCGAGATTTTTTCGAATTTCTTTCTACAAATATAGACTCTTTGGCACAGCGGAACACTATGATCATTCTGCGTGATCTAAACGCCGTTATAAGAAAGTCTGATCTAGCTCCTTTCGTCAGCCCCAGTGAAAATGCCAATACTGACACTATAATGGACTTCATTTCACGCCATGACCTCGTTTCTGTAAACACTCAGTTTCGCAAGCCCTACAACGCCTTGCTACATTTGTAAGCTGCAAACGTAGACGCCGCAACGCTACAGGAAGGAACGCAACAAGAAGGCTGGCACAACTTGATCATGTGCTTATCCGGCGGAGAGAACGCAGTAGGTTCAGTAACTGTGATACCATCATGCTTTCATCTCTTCCTACTGATCACAAACTGCTGTACTGTGATGTTCGACTTCGTGACCCACTCTTCCGACCACCGAGGACACCTTTTAAGTATGATTTTCTCGCCCTGCGTGAAGAAGAAACTCAACAACTCTTCTCTACGACTTTCTTATCAATCCTTAACAATTCAAATCATCCTAACAGCTACGGTGAAATTGCCGGGGCTTTCAAAACCACACTAGAAAAGACAATACCCTTTGTTCGTCAGCCGCATAGTGGACAACCAGTATGGAAAAGTGACAAGGACGTGTTATCCGCTCAGTCGAAAGTAGCGCACCTCCGTTGATCCGAAAGGACTGCTGAGGCGAAAGAGGCACAGAAGGAATTTGCTCAAGCTTACAAGGTTTGTCAGAGAGCTGCCCTGAACAAAGTCATTATCGCAATAGCAGCGGCTGGCAGTGCGCGCAAGAACGATGCGGTCTGGACAGCCGTGAGAACACTGACGGAAAGAAGATGGAAAAGTGGAATCACCGTTTCTGAGGAACTCCAACTGCCCGCAAAGATGCAATTAAGGATTATTTCTCCGCAACTTTGAATGCAGCCACACCGAAATCGATCAACATGTCTTTCTCTCAATGTTCCGCTCTACCCTCTGAATCAGACTTCAATGTGACTCCGATAATTGTTGATGAAATAATGCAACAGGCCATTCAAAACCCAGGAGGAAAAATTCAGGAACAGATGGCGTGCCAGCTGAAGTACTAAGCATCCAATGTGTTGCTGAGCATCTTGTCGCCGAGGTAATTAACAGACTGCTTCAGGGTAGACCTGCCCCACCAGAATGGACATCTGCTAATATCATCGGAGTGCCAAAGAGGCCAGGTACAACTCGACTGGAAGAGCACAGAGGTATCTCGCTGATGTCATGTGCTGCAAAACGTTTTAACAAGATCATCTTGGCAAGGATTCGACCTCTCCTAGAACCCTACCTGTGATTCGAGCAAAATGGCTTTCGTCTGCACCGAAATACGACCTTACATATACTCTGTCTTCGGAGAATATTGGAGGAGTGTCGCATTCACCAACGTAATCTCGTCTGTGTTTTCGTGGATTTTCGCAAAGCCTTCGATTCCGTTTCTCGAAGCGCTCCGCCGGTGTACTGCGAGCTTTCCGCGTTCCACCACCACTTGTGCATTCCATCATGGCACTTTACAGGGACACAAGAGCTGCGGTAATGACCAGCGACGGACCTACAGACACCTTTCCAACCACCTCTGGAGTCCTTCAAGAAGACACACTCGCACCGTTCTTGTTTGTGCTACTGCTAGAATGGGTTCTCCATCACGCCATTCCCTCAGACGAACACGGGCTGCTTCTAGGCCGTCGAAGGAGTTTGCGGCATCCCGAAATGTGCCTGTCTGTCCATGCATATGCTGATGACATCGTACTATTGTCCTCAACGGTCGAGGGAGCAAAGAGTTTGGTCGCCAACCTCCAGACTTCAGCAGCAAAAGTGGACCTGTCAATCAACATCAAGAAGTCCGAAGTTATGGCTATTCCATCTGATCTCAATGTTCACATCGAGTGCCGCGACATCGACGGTAGTGTAAAACGCCTCCCTCGATCAAACAGATTTGTCTATCTCGGCGGTGTTGTTCCATCAATCCAATCTGACATCGAGAGGCGAAGATCTTTGGCCTGGACTGCCTTCCGCTCTGTTAGGGTAGTCCTACAGAGTGAAGCGTTGCCTAATGCTCTCAGAATTCAATTCTTCTCATCAGTGATCGAGTCGGTCCTCCTTTACAATGCGGAAACCTGGACTCTAACAAGGACTCTCGAGAGGCGACTGGACTCCGCCCATTCCGCTTTACTCCGCGCGGTTTCTCCATACGCTACACAGACAAGGTAAAGAGCGACGATCTGTATCGAAGGTGTGGGCTCATGCGACCGAGCCAGACCCTACAACAACGACGGTTAATTCTGTGCGGGCATCTGGTTCGAGCAGAAGACTATTTTCGTGAACCGGCTCAAGACATCTTGTTCATGACTTCACATGAACCCCATCGACGAGGACAGGCAAATTCTACGACCTATGTCGACTGCCTAAATAAAGACGCTAGTGCTCCAGATCAAGTAAATGGCATTTCATCTGTCAGACAGTTAGCCCGGGATCGGAAGATCTAACGCCTTTTGGCGTAACTATGTAATGTAATATGATATGACATTCTTCTCATGTTAGACTTCTTGGTCCATTATCTCCATATATCACCGTTATGTCTCTGCTTGACTAATGCATCCTTGGCTATATCGTCATTAATTTGTTGTTTGCAAATGGCGCTAAAAACCGAAATATCGTTGCTATTTGCCTGTTGCGCTGTTTACCATTGCAATAGATTCCACTTATTAAATCGTGGTTAATTAAATTAGCCATGCATGTGTTAAAAAGTGACTGGCAGGACACGGAAAAGTGGAATTTCTGGGGACACCCCAACTGTTCGTAAGGATGCAATCAAGTATTATTTCTCCTCGACCCTGAACTCAGTTTAACCGAAATAGAGCAACATGTCTTTTCTTCAATGTTTCACTCTACCCTCTGAATCGGACTTCAATGTCACTGATATAACTCTTGATGAAATAATACGGCAGGCAAGGCAAACCCAGGAGGAAAAATTCAGGAACAGATGGAGTACCAGCTGAGGTGCTAAGAATACAACGAATTGCTGAAAATCATGTCTCGGTAATGAACAGCCTGCTTCAGGGTGGATCTGCCCCACCAGGAGGGACATCTGCTAATATTATCGGAGTACCAAAGAGGTCAGGTACAACTCGACTGGAAGAGCATAGAGGTATCTCGCTGATGTCATGTACTGCAAAATTTTTAAACAAGATCATTTAGTCGACGATTCGACCTGTCTAAAACCCTGCCCACGATACGAAACAAATGGTTTCAGTCTGCACCGAAATGCGACCTTACATATACTCTGTCTACGGAGAATGTTGGAGGAGTGTCAAATTTACCAGCGTACTCGTATGTGTTTTCGTGGATTTTCGCAAAATCTGCGATTCCATCTTACGAAACGCTCTCGCCGGTGTACTGCGAGCTTTCTGCGTTCTACCATTACTTGTACATTCCATCATGGCAGTTTACAATGACACAAGAGCTGCGGCCGTGCCCATCGAGGACCTACAGACACTTTTCCAACCACCTCAGCAGTTGTTCAAGGAGACACGCTCAAGACGTTCTTGTTTGTGTCACTGCTGGACTGGGTTCTCCATCACGCCATTCCCTCAGACGAACACGGGCTGCTTCTAGGCCGTCGAAGGAGTTTGCGGCATCCCGAAATGTGCCTGTCTGTCCATGCATATGCTGATGACTTTGTACTATTGTCCTCAGCTGTCGAGGGAGCTATGCGTGTGGTCGGCAACCTCGAGACTTCAGCAGCAAAAGTTGGTCTGTCAATCAACATCAAGAAGTCCGAAATCATTGTTCACATTGAGTGCCACATCATCGACGAGGACAAACGCCTCTCTCTATCGAACAAATTTGTCTCTCGGCAGAGTTATTCCATCAATCCAATCTGACATCGAGCGGCGAAGATCTTTGGCTTCGACTGCCTTCGCGTAGTTAGGGTAGCGCTAAAGGTTGAAGCTTTGTCTATTCTTTCAGAATCCAAATCTTCTCATCAGTAATCGAGTCGGTGCTCCGTTGCAAAGCGCAGATCTGTACTCTAACAAGGACGCTCGAGAGGTGACTGGTCTCCGCCCATTCCGCCTTACTCCGCGCGGTTTCTTCATTACGCTACACGGACAAGGTGAAGAGCGACGATCTGTATCGAAGGTGTGAGCTCATTCGACCGAGCCAGGCCCTACAGCAACGACGGTTGACTCTGTGCGGGCATCTATCTGTTTCGAGCAAAAGACTACTGTCGTGAACCGGCTCAATATCTTTTGTTCATAACCTCGCACCAGGGATGCGGAGTCCTATCATTTTGATAGGACTCCGACTCCGGGTGGCAAGTACATGTATATATAGCTTATTTTTTTGAAAAGAAAGTGGTAATCTGCATCATAGATCATTATAGGCTTACCTGAACTTATATTTAGTGATCATTGCTGTATCAACTACCAATCGTTTTCGATGAAAGTTTATCAAATGTCGCTTTCAGTTGGATGCATGCGACTCGTCTCCTCCCATCTTGTTGATTTGTTGATGTGTGCTTCACATGGTTTTTCTCCAGTCTCTACCAGGCAGGAAAATCCCCATCCTTCGTCAAAAATATGAGTAGCACACTTTCGATTTTAATATGCGCTTTGGAGGAGACATCACACACGATTAACGTGAGGGCGAGAGGTAATGTTCTTAAGCAAACTAGTATTTCATTTGTGTCTCTGATATGACCTTTAGTGCGTAGGTGTGATCGAGGCTAGGAAGGCTTGTCTTCTCTAATCACCGAGTGAAGTGACAATCTTTTTTTCACTATCACGGTTCATTACCTCAACTATTACAAGCTTTGCATACAGCAATGTCTCTGTAGTTTTGTTTGACGGAGAACGTTGACATCAAGACAGTGACAGCTATGCACGAGGATAAATAATTTGTTTGCATTATGTTTCGGGTCTAGTTATTATAGGCCGGAGTCCGCAGTCCCATCATTTGACAGGACTGCGACTCCAGCAAAAACGATGGGACTCTTGAACTCCGACCCCGCATCTTTGCCTCACATAAATCCCGCCGTCGAGGGCAGGCATTTTCAACGACTGTATCGACTATCCATTGCACGATGCTATAGCCCCAGATCAGGTAAGCGGCATATCCCATGTCAAACAGCTACCCCAGCAATCGGAAGATTTGACGTTGTAATGGCGTAAAAACGAGTATGCATGCATATAATGTATAAAAACAGTAAGGGATGGATCTTTCTAAAAAATAAATGTTAAAAAATCGTTAAATCCTATCACTTGGACCCGAGTTGATTTTTGTAACGGATGTTATTATATGACGACACCGTCACGGTAAAGCACACTAAATTGAGCACATACTAGAGTAAGTAAGGTCGACTCAAAAAAGTATCTGTATACATTGAAAATTTTTATATCAAAGGATTCAGTTTTTGCGGAGATCATGTTCCTGCGATCCAAAAAATTATTTGAGCAGTTTTAAAAATGTCAAAATTTTGCAAACTTATATATTACCGACATGGAGCCCCTTTGTAAGTGGAATGAAAAAAGTTGGATATCAAAGGAATGAACATTTCCTAATAAGCATTCTAACTAAGCGGAAATTAAGCCGATTATTAAGGGAATTTCATGAACCGCAGTATAATGGAAGTCTTCATGAAAAGTCGTGATATTATTCGTGCTTTCTTGGCTGAAATTTCGTTTTTAATTCAATTTTCACAGGCATGATTTTATGATTCACTAAATCTATGTTTCATTTCTTGAATCTGAATAGTGATGTGGACTTATTTACATTTTTCAAAGTTAATTAAAATCATTGTCTTTGATTATGTTATTTCTCTCTATCAGTGGCAGGTTACTTGTGATATGATCACGCCTAAAATACGCTTGAGGTTGAACATGAAAGTAATAGCAACCTATCGAATTGTTAATTTAACAAGCATACCTCTCTGACTGTCATGACACGGAGGATCTGTAAAATACCATCACTCCCTCTACATTACTATCATGATCAGTCAATTCTGTGGTAATTCCTTAATAATTTCTCTAAAATGTGCATATCCGACATTTGGTAACAATACCAATTGTTTCCACCTCGAGTTCATTTAATAGAATCGAAAGTGTATACAAATTCGGGATTTAATAAATGCTGGGTTACCACTCTACCTAATATCCTTCCTCAGTGATTGAGTAAATTATATTTCTCATGCCAATTTTCTGTATAATGTACTGACTGTCATGAAACAAGTATTTGACATTTTGGCAATCATTACCTGATGATATGAAATATTAAAACAAGGCTTAATTATAAATTCAGAGTTTCTTGCTTCCTAGGAATAGCATTTTCAGGAATTATCTTGATTTGAAGAAAATCGAGTCAGTAATGCCTGAATTATGACTGAAAAATGCTCCCATTGCCATAGTGTGTTTGTAAATGTCGCTGGCAGTTTTACACCGTTGAGCTCATAAGCGTTGGTGACTTGATGACTATTAAGTCAACTTTTCAGGTGCCAAATTGATTTAAGTATAATAATCACAAGTTGATTGATGCACAATAGCACGATAATCATATTTATCTCACTTTTTCAGTATTTGCATTGATGTGAAATTCTCTCACAGTGACTGTTCAAGCTGCATCACGACCATAATCATACAGCAGAAAAGTAATTCATTAGAAGGAGTATACTAAAACTCTAAATTATCAGACATAGGAGACAAATATGAAAGTTTGCACACAGATGTCTATGACACCTAATACTATTTAATTTGATTAAGCAAACTTTCATGCATTTGACAACTTGACGATGTTCTGAAACCTCAAACATATTAATAAATGTTGACATTTGCAGACTGAACATTTTATCAAGACAGATTAAAGCAGATGATTTCAATATTATGTTGCTTACATGTAAATATCAATGTTGGCAAATTAATCATCTTCCATACACCGTAAACTCAGGTCCATTGTCACGCATCAGTGTAAGCATCGAAATTGAATCTCTTTACATTCTTTGGGGTTTGTATTCCAGAGACGGGGCTGCACTGTGAATTATAATATCCCAAATGGGTACTAGAAGGAGTACTGAACCTGAGTATACTAACTAGGACTAAGAAATGAGTTCCAGAATCAAGTACTCTTTGGGTTCAAAAGTCCATAGAGTAAGTATATTAGGTAGAGTAACAAGACAGCATTTATTAAATCCCCAATGTGTATACAGTTTCGACTTTATTAAATGAACTCGAGATGAATATAGTCGGAATTGTTTCCAAATGTGAGATATACACATTTATGCAGCTTTGAAGAAATTACAATGGAATTGACTGATCATGATAGTATAATGAAGAAGGAAATGATACTATTTTACAGATCGTCCGTGTCATGACAGCCTTGGAGAGGTTATGTTTGTTAAATTAGCAGCTCGATGACCTGCGCTACTGCTTTCATGCTGAACCTCAAGAGAATCTTCTTAAGAGTGATCATATCGCAGGCAACCTGCCACTGGCAGAGCAAAATAACAGAACCAAGGACCAATGACTTCAACATTGAAAGATGTAAATGTGTCCACATCACTATTCAGATTCAAGAAATGAAACATAGATTTAGTGAATCATAAAATCATGCCGCGCGATGAAAATTGAATTGAATCATGAAATTTCAGCCACGACAGCACAAGTGAACTCAATAAAGAACTATTATTATTATTATTATTAAGCTCAACTCTTTCATGAAGACTTCCATTATAATGCCGCTCACTAGATTTCCTTGATCATCGGTTTGATATCCAACTTGTTTCATACTACTTATAAAGGGGCTTCATGTCGGTAATATATAAATTGGTGAAAATTGAGCGTTTTCAAATAATTTTTTGAACCGCAGGAACGTAATCTCCTAAAAAACTGAATCTTTTCATATAAGAAATTTTCACTGTATACAGATACCATAGAGTAAATATATTAGGTAACTCCGCATTTATTAATTTCCCAAAATGTGTATACACTTTCGATTTTATTAAATGAACTCAAAGGAGATACAGTCGGAATTGTTTCCAAATGTGAGATATGCGCATTTATGCAGTTTTGAAGAAATTACAACAGAATTGACTGATCATGATAACATAAAGCAGAAGGAAATGATTGGATTTTACAGATCTTGTCTACAGGCCTTGTTGGATAGGTAATGTTTGATAAACTGGCAACTCGATGACCTGCGCTACTGCTTTCTTGCTGAACCTCAAGAGAATCTTCTTAAGCGTGATCAGGCAACAACTGCCACTGGCATGGCAAAATCACAGATTCAAAGACAATGATTTCAATTAACTTTGAAAGATGTAAATGGGTCCACATTAATTCAGATCCATGAAATGAAACATGAATTTAGTGAATCATAGAATCATACCGGTGAAAATTGAATTGAAAACGAAATTTCAGCCAAGAAAGAGCGAATAATATCGCGACTTTTTCATGAGGACTTCCATTATAATACGGTTCATGAAATTCCTTTGATAATCAGCTTGATTTCCGCTTAGTTAGGATACTTATTAGCAAATATTCATTCCTTTTGATATCCATCTTGCTTTATACTACTTACAACGGGGAGTCATCTTGGTAGTATTTAAGTTGACAAAATTTTGACATTTTGAAAACTGCTCAAATAATTTTTTGGACCACGGGAACGTAATCTCCGCAAAAAACTGAATCTTTTGATATAAAAATTTTCACTGTATACACATACTTTTTTGAGTCGACACTTTACCTATATATACTTACTTTATGTATTATTCATTTTAGAACTCCTTTTGTTCAAAAGCCCAGTGCTTGATTCGTGCTCATTTTGGTACCCATCTAATGAGCTGCGTTGGACTAGCACCTCCACTATATCGAAAAATGTCATGCGGCATATCTAACCCGCTATATCACATACGCGCATCCATCGAAGAGCATCTCTGGCAATTAACCACAAATGCAGTCATGATTGAAATCCGCTTTTATCTGCATGTGGACTTTTAGATACTTGCATGCAGAAATGAGTGCGAATCACGAACAACGATTACGAATAAAGTAGCATGCATGCTACCATCTAACACTCATCAGTACAGGAACTCAAATCATCAGTACAACAACGTCAAAGCAACAACCATTGAAGTTAAAATTATTACCCATGATCACGATCCTGCCAACCTTGAGACTTCGAGAATCAATTTACACAGAAATTTCAATTTTTTTAGTAACGATAAGAGCGAAGTAGATGGTTAGCGGAATATCTTATTCTTTTTAAACTTTTCATTCTTTTGATATTTGCAAACTAACTTTGTATTCCTACTATAGATCTTGGTCCTGGGCATTACCTCAGGCTGCATTCACTATGTTTGTAAGTCTACTTTGTTAAGCTATGGTAAAGAATCGACTCCCATGTTGATAGATAGGCCTTTATAATGTTCATTCAGAATCCTATCAGCCCTAATGATGGAATGTAAGATTATCCCGAAATATACATGTATATTTTGGAAAGCAACAATTTTTCAATTAATTTACATATTAATGGTTGGCCGTTCCCAAATCTTTCGAACATGCTCGCAATAAGTTTATACTCAAACAAAGAAAACATATATTACCACACACCGACGATGTATGAGTGCGTTGCGAGGTCAGTCTCACTTTCATTAGTGTTTCATCTGTTGAAATTAAGCAGTGGTAGCGGAACGAAAAATATAATGGGGGGCTGTCATTACATGAAGTATTATTTTGGTGGAGGAAATTAATTCTTGACTTAAGGAAGTAAAGCAATGTTTTACGTATTCGAGCTATTATTCATGTTAAGTTTGTACGGCTGCTATTTACGTGTAAAATTCATGTCAACTTATTAGAATAGCATTGATTCGGAATTAATTGATGAACCCAATACTAAGAATAAATGAAACAGATCATTGGGAATCATAATTCAAATAAATTGAAGGTTTATAGAATTTTCAATGAACCATTATTATCATCATTTTCATGTAAGGGTTGGCTATAGTAATAGTACATCATAGCTATGGTAAGTTCCTTTGATTTATGAAAATATTCATACGGTATAAAAAAATATATAATATTCATAAAGTATTATACGTAATACAAGTCGTTATCGGGTTTTCCATGACTGACCCCGTCAGCTGGTGTAACAGACAGCCTGCGATATTTCACAAAGAGCAATAGGCTATTCTAAATATGGATATTCTAAACATAATTTCGATCGTCACTTTCGCAAAATTTTTTTCTTCAGCTCAACCTCTATCATGCATCATGGACAGTTTTAACTTTTCTCGGCATTGAATAACTGGAGGGGCTAATTAAGGATTAGCCCCCATAATTCAAAAGTGGGGGACTTATGCCCCTAAAGCACCGACATTCCGCCACCGTTGAATTAAAGTATGAGGGTGAGAAGTCAAGTGTACATTCTTAATAATAATAATAATGCTTTATTGAAACCAAAATACATAGAGCGGTACATGGTTATGACTGCAAAGTCATGTAAACTGTGAAAATCTGACAAAGGAGTTGGTGTAATAAGATGGTTTCCGCAGAGGAGCTGACAGTTGCCTTTGATGTCTAACTTTGCTGATATGTTGACGGACGTTGAAAAAGGAGGACAGGCGATGAGTGTCACGATGATGAGACACTTTGCGGATGAGTTTAACGCAAACACGATCTAACATTTGTCTTAGGGATGGCTTGTTGTATATGCTGCACCAACGTTTGGCCAAACGATCCAGACGTTCAAATTTGCAAAAGTGTTTCATTTTCATATCACATACAATGGGCCAACAAAATGATAAACGAGAAAAAACAAGACCCATGTATGCCTGCCACACAACATGATCTTCATTACAACTGATCTTCAGACGCTTTACAATGGACATAATACTACAGCATTTTTTGTATAAAAACGAGACATGAGAGTCCCATGTCAAATTAGCACTAAAGAAAACACCGAGGATTTTCAAATTTACAACTTCCTCTATGACTTCATCATTGATAACAATATTAGTACATCTGTGGGATCAAAACGCTTAGAAAGAGTCATACATTTGGTTTTATTCACATTTATTGTCATTTTCTTTTGGGCTACCCAATTACAAAAGGTGTCAACGTCCTATTGAAAAAGATCATTACTGGAGTTACCATTGGATAAGTGAATGAGGGTTATATCGTCAGCATACGAAATAACCTTCGTGTTAGCGAACTGTGGGACATCATTAATCATGACAACAAAAAGTAGAGGTCCTAACACAGAGCCCTGAGGCACCCCACTGGTCACCTCTCTCCAAGGTGTGGAAATGCCATTAACGTAAACACGTTGAAAACGATTTGACAAAAAGCTTTGTATGAGATTCACTACAAGGGGATTGGAAGGGAAAAGGGTTCCAAGACTTTGGAGCAAGGTGAGGTGACTGAGTGAATCGAAAGCCTTATTGAAATCAATGGCAAGGAGTCGACAAAGTTTGAGGGCTGCTAGCGATGTGTTGAAGGGAAGTGAGACGAATGGTCAGAAGGGCATTAGTGCAACCACCATTATCACCTGGGATGAAACCGAACTGTCGGCGATCGAATTTGCCTTGTAGGGAAGGTAGAAGAATAAGATCTCGAATCAATTTCTCAAGACACTTGCTCAAGAAGGGCAAAATGGAAATGGGACGATGAGCACATGAATCCTTCTTAGGGAGCGGGAGAACATTCGCTTTCTTCCAGATATCGGGAAAGATGTTGGCTTGAAGGCATAGATTAAAAATCCTTGTAATAATGAAGGAGCGAAAGAAGATGCCAGAAACACCATCTGGTCCAGTAGAGTTAGACTTGGTGTTCTTCACCATGGAAGTGACTTGTGATTCCTCAACTATCGGGAAAGAATGATCCTCACACAGAAGATTGTCATTATCGAAAAAGGAAATATCAGAAGCAAGAAAATTGGACTTGAAAGTGTCATTGATTTCAAGAGCTAATTTTTCATCGAGTTTTCTACTTTGTTTTCTCCGAATTTGTGAAGTTGATGAGTTTCCAGCTATCCGAATTGGACGATCCAGCAGTAAGATTGCATAAGTAACGTCGCTTAGTCTTTGTAAGACTCCTCAAGAAACTTCTCCCTCAAGTGCAAGTACTTAACCATATTACCACGGGAAAGGGCTTTATCGCGATCGTCCGATAGAGCCTTCAGGGTAGGGGTCATCCAAAGTGGGTCAGTATTTCTCATGCGAACAATTCTCTCAGGAAAAAAGATATCGTAAAAAAACTGACATAGAAATTGAAATTCAGATACAATTTGGTTGACATCATTGACAGAATCGGTTGGGCGAGAACAAAAAATAATGTTCCAGTCAACAGAGGCCAAAACATTGCGGCAATTTGCAAATGAAGATGGAGTAAATGAACGGGTTTTGACCTTGGTGGTAACAATGGGCTTGGGAGAGAGAGGTCTAGCAAAAATACCTAAATGATCAGAACGACCAAGCGGACTGAGGTATTCACAATCAGCATAAGACAGGGAGTCAGATACGTCTTGCTGCACACTTGTCGTCCATCGTATTATCTCAGACATTTTTATATGGCAGACTTGACGTGTAGCATGCATAACACGTGCATCATCGGGATGACTAGCGAAGATGAACGAACTGGGAAGCTGTTGCGGATTTTGGCGATGTGAGAAGAATAAAATTAGAAAAGCTTATTAGACTGCACAAAATAAACCGCGGAGACTTGCTGCAAAGACGTCGAATAGAAATCACCTTAAATATAATTTTCAGCCGCGAAAATCTGCTATCCGATGCGACAAGGAGCTGAAATCTGAATGTGTGTTATTCCTAATAGTCTACTTCTGCTTCTATTTCGTCACCATGAATTGAGTAGATGTCTCAAGCGGCATCCGCGGTTTGAGTTCCAGGCGATGTAATTATTTTCTCTTGTAGTTAGTATTGATAATCTTTTTATTCGTTTTTCATTTCGATGAGCACATTGACCCAAAGAGTGACCGGTTTTATAAGCATAATAAATCGTAACAACGATCATCGTAAATCATGATTGGACGCGACAAGAAGGTGAAGGTGGCGTTAAGCATCATCGTCAGTCAGGCCTATTGTGCAACACTTACACAGCATTTATTGCATCACAGAATTCGGTATCCGTCGCATCGGTTTCCTCGAGAAAATGATCCGCTGAGGTCGTCACACCTTGAGTACGACAAGAAGACACCTACATCTATAGATGTGGTCTCTCCCAGAATCGCCGGCGCCGTACTTTGTACGACCTTGATGGATAACTGCATGTGAACTTCTGAGCAAATTCCTCAACAAAAAGATGAGTTACAACGCATTGAAGAACATGGACAGTACTTAACAAGTCCATTAAGAGTACATCGTCGAACCTTCCGCGAAGCCGACATCGAATGTTTTGAGAGAGAGAGAGAGAGTTGTACAGGAGAATCGAGCTTTATAGGCATCGCATGGATTAGTTAAAAATAGCATTCCTACTTAGTCATAGTAAAGCATGCTTTTCAGCAGAATCTGATAAAGCTTAATCTGATGAGTTCTTTTGAAAAGGTCTAGGATTTTTGTAATTCTCAAAATCTTCAACTAGAAAGTACTTATATACCATAAAATATTGCAATACATGCTATGAGACGAATAAAGTATTCGAAATTGTTGAAATTAAGTGTAGGTTTTATGTCAGAGGATTCCTTTGAAGATCCGAATTCCGTTTTCATTCTTTCTCACGTCAAAAACGGAAGTCTTATGCTATGTAGTGGTTACACTGTCAACGACGAAAGGTTGAGTGTAAAGGCGCGTTTGCATTATGCCGACAACGATAAAATCGTGACAATATTGCTGAGAAATTGTATTTCTATTTTTAAATTTTTTACATATTGTTGAGAAAATCGGGCTTATGTGAACAAAAACTATCTTACTCTGCAGAGCGATTTTGCTTCAATTTGTCGTTAAACTTATCATTATAGGTTTAATGTGAACGCGCCTTATGAAAGGGAAGATTGGCTCTGCATCAAAGGCGGAAATGCGAATCCTAAAAACTAAATTCTGAAGACAAGTATTGAAAACTTGACGAATTCGTCTATAGACGGCAGTTACATGACCGTCGCTACGAGTAATTGTTGTTGGGCCGCCTCCTATTCACCAGGACATGATTGTCATGATCGCAGTGATGAATCGGGGTCGTCCGGACCATATATTCTTTTTCACGGGGAATTGAGAAGCTAACAGACTTTAAATTTGGTCTGTGAAGACAAGATGTAATACGAGTTAGACGAAGATTGTAGAGTACGCAGAGGAACTTTCTTAATGGATGAGTTGAGTCCTCCTGAATATTCTCAAAAGTATCTGCTTTAAATATATCTATTATCTGATGATCAATGCTTCCCATCATTCTCAGAGACGTCTTTCCGCACCCTAAACTTCTTCACATAAGTATGCGGGAGATTGCTTGAAACTCTTATAAAGAAGATTTGATGCGTTCCTGAGGTATATATGATTTCAGGTATAGAGCTTTGGTTGCTTCGATCATTTCCTATAATCGAAGAGACGATAGCGTAAAAGGTCATATTGGAAACCTGGCAAGGAGACACTTAAAAGACACGCTTTCATATCAAGTCTATACGTCATTTTGTGCTCTCTGCTCAGAGATGCACTTTGCCTCTGAGATTCCTGTCACGACATTATCATTCAATTCGCTTAATAAAAGCTCAGCAGTGCACGGTATAATATTGTAAGCAAGAATTCCGCAACGTATAGCGAATTGTCCTACTGAAGTAACACATAGTATGTAAAGTAACAATGTATGATAACAAAAATAAAGACTTAATAGAAATATTTGGCCCGTGATGAGTGTATCAGAATAATAGGCCTATCATATTCAAGATAAGTAACAAGTAGGGCCTATTGGTATACCTGAAGATATTGGCTATAAGTCTCTTCGATCAAGACTATATGCTGACTATAATCACTCAATGCTCGATAAAGTTGCGCGTTCATCACCTGCAGATATTTTCGAGATTCTTTTCACATCATGTGACATTCTGACTTCTTATTGCTCTCCAAATATGAAATAATTCTAATTCGTCGATCACCCGAGTGTGGTGGTGGATCTCGTCTACAACTGACAAATGACATTAGTTTTATATTAATGTTTTGGAAAAATCAGAGATTTGCGTAGACACCCATTTTCATAGAGTAAGTATAAATAGGTGGGGTGTCGACTCAAACAAGTGTCTGTATACAATGAAAATTTTTACATCAAAAGATTCAGTTTTATCTGGAGATTACGCTCCTGTGTTCAAAAAAGTTATTTGAGCAGTTTTTAAAAGGCTAAAATTTTTCAAATTATTCCTGGTTTTCTATTCTACCGAGATGACGTCCCCTCTATAAGCAGTGGTAGTGTGAAACAAGTTGGATATCAAAGGAATGAATATTTGCTAGCAAGCATCATCATCCAGCTGATGATAAGGAAATTTCATGAGCTGCATTATAATGCAAGTCCCTGGAAGTCTTCAAGGAAAAGTGGAGATCTTATTGAAAGCTTCTTAGCTGCACGAGATGTCACGTTATTAATTCAATTTTCAGTGGCATGATTTTATGATTCATGAGGCGTCTTTTCTTGATTCTGAATAGTGCTGAATAGTAAAGTTGACCCATTTACACCTTTTAAAGATCATTTTCTTTATAATGATGCGTTTGCTATTTCAGTGGCAGGTAGTTTGTGATATGATAACGCTTAAGAAAATAATCTTCTTATAGTAGTCACGAGCTTTAAAGCAATGGCAAGCCATCGCATTACTATTATTAATAATATACATTATTAATAATACTTATTATTAATAAAAGGTTGTCATGATATGGAGGATTTGTAAATTACTTTTCTTTCTTCTGTAATGCTGTCAAATTCACGTACATTTCTCCAAAAGTGTAAAAATTCGTATATCTCACATATGGTACTGGGTTTCGTGTCAAGTTCACTTTATGAAATCGAAAGTGTATACACATTGGGGATTTAGTAAATGCGGAGTTACCACTCTACCTAATATACCTACTCTATGCCCATTTTCTTGCCCTGAGAAATGTTAAATAAAATTAGTCAAAGTATTGGTTATATATTCAGTGCTTATTAATTTATTCCATCAGCTGCAACAAAGCAATCGTTCAAGTCGTTGAACATTGAATCACTTACCGATTTAATCTTCGAAATAAATTATTCTTCTGGAAATTGATGTACACAAAATGCAATGCAGTCAAGAGTTTTTCAATATATATTTTCTAAAGTAGCTGAAAAGAAAATTATCCGGTCAAAGTGATTGTGATTTTCAATGAGCGAGAAACATGTTAGGTGAAGAAATTTTATGACACACTTCACTAACTTTATTTCCTCCAACACAAAAATATATCCATGTAGGCCTATGTTAAAAATCACACTATTTTCATAAAATCTATCTAAAATTGAGAAATCAATCTACACCTATAGACGGGGTTTCAGCATCGTCATAATCTACACATTTATCTCAGAAGCGAATCTCGCTTCTGAAAAATCTTCTGTCTATTACTTTTCAAGTAATAGCTTAAATTAAAGCCCGATACGATAATTATCGCCTAATTTCGCAGCATTCATTGTCATCTTTCGAACTTGAGCAGGTGTGCTGCTGTTCATAAATTGATGCATGAACATGTTTCATGAACAAGTCACATAAGACATTGTTGCTTATTAAAATATTTCCGTGCCGCAACATGTCAAAGACGCGTGTGAAAGTGTATGTGAACGGTTATGCAGCTACACCCTCTCTGGAATCAGTGCTTTCACAGGGACGTTGGAAGTTCAAGGAACCTGGAAGATACATGTCGTGAAGAGGGGGCAGAATATCATTGAAGCGTGTAATTGATAGCATACTGACAGCGGAACGTGTTGAAGATATTAAAAAAGAAAATTGTGTAATTTTTGTGCTGTTGTTAATTACTGTTATGGTAATAGATGCTCATTGTATCAAAGAAGATGGCCACTTAATTGGCATTCTACTCATGAAAAGCAATTTCAGTGGTTTTGTAAGTCAATAAGTCATTAGCCGACGATGAACGACACCAACTTAGCGCTCGAGATCCGCTGCGTCATTGGGTTTCAGTCGTCTTCACTCTGTCCCCAAAGACATTGACCATATTTCTGTTAAGTTACATTCTGTATCCGAAGAAGTTTTTGTTCGCTCCTGTTTTGTTAAGTTGTCCATCAAAACTCAATGTCAGACATTGATATCAGAGTGTGAGGACGTAAGAGTGGTCAAGGTAGACTATAAAATGTTCTCTAAAACGAATGCGTGCAAAATGAGTCATTTGATTAGCTCATTCAAAGACGGGTTAAAGTCTTGGGTTAATGGAATCATTAACCCTTGCTTGCATGAGCCCTTCAAGGGACTTTTCGACTCTTTGACTTTGGATTTTGCAATCGAACGACAGATCCATGCAATTTCTCCTCCACCAAAATGGTCCTAGCATTATTTTGAGTGGGTGAAGTGGTGTAATTCCTACGTTAGCTTCAGTATCACAACCATAGCAAGTTGTCGAAGAATACATCTGCCGAAATTGCTTCCGAACTTCTTCATTTTTGAGCACTCATGGAACTCACAAGGTTGAGCAAAAACTCGGGTCAAAATCCAAAACCCAAGTCCAAGTTTCAATAAATGAGTAGAATCAAGTAAACTAAGTGCATTCTTTGTATATTCTGCTGACATAAAGATTCTTCTATGGGGGAAAATTCCTATTGGGCCCGTGAGAAGTGCGGGAAACGATTTTTTATTGTAATAACTGTAATAAGTAACCAAGGAACACATATTATGTTATAAAGCTTTCCTTTAATTTAACTTAATCTGATATACTGACTATTTGAAGATCTTTGATTTAATTATGATTGAATAACACATTGCTCATAACAATGCAATTGTTTTCATTTTATCATTCAGAAATATAAAGACTTCATAAACATATAATGAGTGCAAGGTTGAACATATTTAGAATACGAAGTCTGCTATCGCAGACAGTTTAGGGGTGAGAAGATAATTACGAAGATATAGATTAGATGAAATGTATAAAAATTCAATTTGCACAAATGCAACAGAATACATGTAAACAGCAAATACAGAATGCACGAACTTTATAATGAGCGGTATTGTCAAGCCCGAAATGAAATAGTCAATATCCACAAGTATTTAATTTTTGAAATATTCTGTGATTTGAGTGGAATTTTGACAAAAAAATCAGAGATTTATGTTCTTATCATGTAGCTCTCATAGGATTCAAAATTTAAATATCAATTTTTGCAACTTGATTTGTATATATGCAGCATTAATAGAAGCCCCAAGTTTTGTATAGAAAACCCAAGTTTGACCCAAAACACAAGATCCAATCTTGTCACTAATAAGATTTATAGATTTCGCATAAATATGACTTGCATTTGCTTTCGCGGCATGTGTAATGCATAATATATTCACACTATTTATAAAAGTCGCAAGTAATAACGATAGTGGTATTTTCAAAATGATTAAGAATATATTTTAGATTAACTCTTGCTTGAATTTCCTTATTTTTTGGTGCATGTCACTAAATTGCTAAATAACGTAGATATTGTGAATTTTAGCGGTATCTCTATTAAACTGCACATTTTTAAGCTTTCATGAGATTAGCACATAAGCATGTAGTTGACCAGCTACAACGAAATCCAACCAAGGTTAGAATTTTAAAGAGTCATTTTAAGAAAACTGTCAATTCAAAATGCAGAATGAATATGACCATCGATGAAAGCATGCGCCAAGTGTATGGGACCGAAAAATGCATCTCCTAATATTCACCGATTGAAAACAAAAAGGTTGAAAATAGAATGATCTTCATCAACGACGTTATCATGAAATTTAGAGCCATTCGATATTTTCAATTAATGGTTAGCCTCTCGCAATTAGAATATCGAGCAGAATAAACGAGCCGAATGAGAACCATCCCTTACATCCCTTTGTGCCTGACATACTCCAAAGATCGGGACACCTAAGACAGCCTTTCTCAAGAACTACCCGTCGTCAGAACTCTTTCTTCCCGTACACTATAAACCGTCTGAATTTGTATGATAAGTGACTATGACACTCTCGATTATTACATGATCGTAGTATTACTTTGCCATTTTTTTTTACTTTCATTTGTGTATGTGAAATATCCCTTGTAATGATTTCGATTCTCAATTTTTCAAATATATACGCTTTTCTCTCTCTCTCTCTCTCTCTCTCTCTCTCTCTCTCTCTCTCTCTCTCTCTCTCTCTCACTCTCTCTCTCTCATCAGAATATCAGAAGGTATATTTTTTAATGCATGAAAAATACGTGTAATGAAGCTAATGAAGCATGTATTATACAGAGATGGCAAGTTGCAATAATGACATATTTACAGAAAAAATGGTTTGTTAGATTTATGAGTGAGATGGAGAAATGATTCTAACTTATCTGGAAGGAGAGGACATTGTCAATCAATATGATAAAACGAGTGTTGATATAAACGGCATAAATAATTCAGCTTGTTTTAAATTTAGTGATGTTAATAGGTTGAAATTGAGATTTTCTAACCAAATATTCTCAAACCATTCTCTAGAATTCTTGAAATGATGTTTGTTTGAAAAATCGCTCTTATAGTTGTACTTTGATGACATTTTTATGTCATATGTAAACTATTTCTGATCCATAGCACTATAGCAGTGTACTGTCAGGAATAAACATTTTTACAATATTCAACTTGCAGTAATTTTTCATTTCTGAATTTCTATCATGGCAATTTTTTGTTTACTAATCGACATACGCGTCGCAATGCGCAATCGTTTATCTCTTCGAATTTCAATATATCTAACAACGTCAACTCTTGGATTTTTTCTTATCTGATAGTGCAATGTTGCTTTAGCGCTATTTAAGACGAGAGACAGCTGGTAAGATGAACAATCTCGCTGAAACAGCATGCCTGCTGTTGCTATAATAAGAACAAAGTATATTTTATGACAGAGACTTAAGACAGAAATCAGTGAATTTAGGAAGTGACATTTGATAGTTCGGAGATGTCTCTACACAGATATAAGATACCGTTGGCGCATCTATATTTCCGAACACACTTCAAAGCATAACCGACGCATCTGATATTAAATATCATCTGATGAAAAGAAATCTGCGATCATGCTAGGGCACGGACGAGTCGAGGAAATTCAAGGTAGTCACATGTCGATGGTTTTATTTGAGTTCATTGTTCTTTGACGGAGCCTCGCCTATAGATTTGTTTATTCTAAATGCATAGATGTGCAAAGGGCAAGTTTTTTCTTTCTTTAGTTTCATTTATAGAAGATGCATGACAGATTGCTTTGAAATCTTAGTTTCTTGTGTTACAGCCCTCACGAAAATTTTTCATGAGAACTCATGAAATTTAATGCGGATTCATGAGATTTTTATGAGAGCTCATGAAGCTATGATGAGTCTCATGATATTCTCATAAGAAAATATTTAACTCATGATGTTCTCATGATGCTTTGATGAAAACATAAGTAATGAGTGGTAATGAGGACATTCATGAGGATCATATCTCATGATGCGTTAATGGGAAAATTATAAGCATTCATGAAGTTTTTGTGAAAATAAGTTTATAAGTAGTAAGGTGTGCATGCTAGCCGCGAAAGGAAAGAGACATAAGAAAGCTTATTCAATCGATAAGAATCTCCAAGTTTAGTCTATAAAGGATAAAAAAGCGACAATATAGAATATATCATAGCGATCTGCAACAGCCGTCTCGAGATGATGCATATATAATTTGACTTTACAATTAGACCCTTTTCAGTCGGGCTCTCAAAATCAATTCCGGTGTCAGTAATTACAATAAGTCTGTTGAGACCATCACCAACATTTTCCGCAAAAATGGTTTTTCTGATCGTGACATTTCTAGAGTTCGTGTTGAGGTGGAAGCGGGACACGAGACCGGGGTTCCTGTCAGCTCTGACCAGCAATCCCGTCGCATTGTTAATTGGAACTTTCCTTACATAGCTGAAAGTGAAAACGGCTTGCTTAGACAAGTCAAAGATAATCAACAGAATTTTGACCGATGTCAAATATTCGATCCTGGTCATTTAACTACTATGAAAACCAGTAAACGTTTTTTTTTCTCCAAACAAAGATAAAGTGTCGCCAGAGTTTTGAAATCTCCAAAACCGTGTATGTCAATACACATGTGAACATTTGTGCAAAAATGTTACATTGGTTGCTCTACTCCGACACTTTGTGACTAGGATGAATAACATTCTCAAGGGGATACCCAACTGCCCACATGAGATTAGTCTCCACATTCATACCTCCGGACAAAAAGAATTTTAAAAATTGTTAGCTAATACGTACTATCATCCCAGAATTCTTTGAATCGATATCATTAAAAAAGCATAAATGATGAATGAATTTAATCAATGACAGAGGAAGCTCCAATTAACCCTTGCGACTGGATTTGTAGAATATCTTTTATTGTTTTCACTTTTATTCATGAAGTGTTTTTCCTATTGATCACAAAGTGGACAAGAATAATTGCGCAAGGGGGGGACGGTGCCTACATGAACTTTTTAAGAATAGACTTGGTTGTTTTAAATTATTTATTTAAATGCTGATCTCTATGATTGTCTTTTGATTTCACCTGATGGATGCATCATGTAACAACGTAAGGCTGTAAACATGGTCATGTGTTCCTAGAAGAACTAATTTTGTTTTTTCTTTTCAATATGATATAGTATATATATCCTATATATATATATATATAGTATATATATATATATATATATATATATATATATATAATAATAATAATAATAATATAAGTCAGACTTTATTGATGTACAGGCTCAGTACATGCTATTACATGAAAAAACCAACAAAAACTACAAATACAAGAAGGCTCAGTGTTTGCTAAAAGGAAATGAAAGATCTTTTTAGTCTTTTATGTGCGCGTATGTGGAGGTCTTAAACTTACAGAGTTTCTCGCAGTTTTGAGTCGGTGTTCAAAAAGTTCTTGGAGCGGGTGCTCTGAATTATTGAGGACACTTGTGAAAAGGGAATGGCACATCTTCTCGGCTGCATCAAAAAAGTGATACATAAACAAAATTAGGATCATTTAAAATTCTGATAACTCGTTTTTCAACACGTTGATAACTTCTCTTTCAGATAATATGGAATATTTACAGAAACAGGGGTAACGAAAATACAGTATAACAGATCGAATGAGTGCCTCGTATGTTCTGAAGATGACACTCAGGCGGGACAATTTTGCACGCTTAAGGTTGTAAATAATACACATTCTCGTAGACACTTTCTTGATGATAGAGTCAATATGAAGATTCCACTTCATGTCAGCGGAAAAAGTCAACCCTAGTATTCGCATGTTCTCCACTTTTTCGAGGTTAGCGTTGTTAGACGTAATGTTTCCGAGGACTAAGTCTCTTCGGGTGACGATGTCCATGAATTCGCATTTTCTAAAATTTAGGGGAAGTTCAATATCGGTAGCCCACTGGTTGATATGTTCCCATTCGAGCTGTAGTTTATCTTCGGTTTTTTTGACGAACAAAGTGTAAAAACGTCAAATCATCCGCGTATCTCACAATTGAGGAGTTTGTCGCACACGGGCCGGATGTTGTTTGGTAAGCCCCTGATAAATAGGATAGGCCCCAACACACTACCTTGTGGGTGGTGGGACACCACTTGTGCAAGGTTTCCATGTTGAGACCTCACTAAGGCTCCTATTTGTCACTCTTTGTTTTTGCGGTCTGATAGAAAGTCTCTAATCAATGCAATCGAGTTGGACAGGTAGGTCAAATTTGATACAAGCGTTGATTATTGATTGTTGCGATAAAACGTCGAATGCTTTCGAAAAGTCCGTGGTTTAGGACCCTGACGGCACCACTGTCACTGTCCAAGAATTTTAGGATACGATGGTATATGATTGTTAATGCCGGTAGTACAACCTGCTCCGGATCTTGAGCGAAAAGCGAATGAAACTGTGATTTATCCAGTTTCTCACAGATGAAAGGCATGGATCAACTTTTGCCTGACAATTTTTTTCAAGTACTTTTGAAAGCAGAAGGAGTAACAGTGATAAAGGCCGGTAGTTTTGTCGGATACATCTTTGGGTTTGTCGGGCATTTGGGGATCGGAGAGACGTCCAGCAGATTTGAAGGCCACATGGGAATCCGGCCACTTGAAAGGCTCAAATATTGAATATTATCGTAATCGCTTCACACAAGAATGCGAGAGAAAGTCCCGAAAAATCACAGAAAGGGAGGCCGTCTGGCCCACAACTCTTCCTTTTCAAGCCATTTAAATAAGGACTCGACCTCAGAGAATGACACATAGGCTGAAGTAGGATAAATAGTCGAAGATGCAGGAAAAGTGCCAATATCAGCTGTTAACGTTTCAGGACGAAAACAAGATGAAAAGTAATCAATCAAATCTTCAGCAGAAAAAATGGGATCATGTTAGTCCTGAGCGTTTCTTCCTAGGAGGTGAATAGCTTTACAAGTTTCACGCGAGTTGTTCTACGCTATTATTTTGGCAATGTTCGAGGATTTCAAATGTTTGATATGCTGAATAACCTTCTCACGTAACCTTCGGTGTTTTTCCCATTTTGCATTGCGAAAATGCTTTGTCTCTGTCATCAATCAAAATACGCAATGACGGACGAAACCATGGAGGGTCAGTGGATCGAATGCGCACAGTTCTCACTGGAAAGCACAAGTCACACAGTTGGAAAAGACGTTCATGAAATAATTGTGCTGCGTAATGCTAAAATAGCCAGTGGAGGTCACAATAGCAGTCCAGTCGATCATAGGACATATATTCCTTGAATACGACCATGTTTGAAACATTTCATATTACGCACTTTCTTCTATTGTCCATGATAGCTGGACCGTTCGCACAAGATTTCCAATGTATAACTGAGTGATCTGAACGGCCGAATGGAGGTAGCAAGTGCGGCTGATACTCTGAATCGAAGTTAACAAAGATTCGATCAAGGACGTTGATACCTCTGGTAGGTCTTTTGACTAAAGGAACTAAGCCCGATGATCGAGAGAAGTCGTCATATCGAGTACGAAGTCCGTTGAAGTCGCCACATACGATAGTTCTTAGGTTGCTCGCGATCACGGAGAACAAGAAACACTGACATGATCAATAAATAATCGCTAAGAACAGTTTTCTAAGCACAAATTGTCTTTTAAGGCATCACGCCAGAAAAGGATGATAAACTGATATCACCAGTAAATGTAGCTCGTTGATAAACAGTGGATGAATTTCCGATTCACAAGTAAGATATATGGTGGGATGTTGTTAGGAAAGAGTAGGTATAGCAATCTTTCACAAAACACAAGATTACCACCGCCATGAATGTGCTACGATCATAGCCTAGAGACCGAGTAATTAGAAATCGCTACAGCGGAGTCAGGTGAATCGAGCTGCCTGACAGGATTACTGTGAAAACTGAAATGTCAGAGTTCAAGCCTCTTCGAAGCCAGCATAACTATTTTCGTCAATTTTGTTCAAAATTGATCTCACGATTACTCAATAATAGGGAGTGAGAAAATCTGTTCACACGAGGCCGTCTGCCTTGGCATGGATATTGGAGCCAATTAATATTTTTATTAAATTCTGACGGGAAGGTTGTTAGAGTAGGATGGGGCTTGTGAGGGCTTAGGAAATCGGTGATTAATCTAGGGTTGAATTATACCCGGAATTCGTCGTCTGGTCGGGGATTACGCATTTTTACTGAGTTCACTCTGGGACGCATTAGGCATTCTTTTTGAGATCGCGCTGCACTGATTTAATCGCCACAACGAATAAAACTGATAAAGTCCATCACCACTTGGCGTGACGGTCACCTTTGACGCGACGGATCTTAAGGGAACCACCAATTTCCGTCTTGTCTTTCTTGGCAGAGGAAAAGGCATGAGCTCGCAGTTCAGCAGGTCATCACGTGAATAACACAGGGACGATTTTTGGCGATGGAGGTCGCGGTTATGGCACATGTTGTTGACCTTGCAGATGACCGTGAATATCAGGTGCAGAGAGGAAACTACGATGATATGAATCACACGGGAAATGAAGGTTATGAGGCTCCACCATGTTGCTAATTACGAGTATGAAGTTGGAACCAGGTGGGCAATACTAAATCACACTAATTTTCTGAGGAAAATTAAACTGCGCGGAGGCACAATATCGAAGAGAGTCACGTCGCACAACTATCTAGTTCCGATCGCTACACAAAAATGAAAAGATCAATTCAAGTCCGGAGATGCGATGATAGGCAGGCAAGACAAACAAAGCCAACGCCGAAGCGCAGCCGACACTTAGGACAACCAACCGTCTCCGCCAAGCGCTAGAAGAGCGAGTGAATCTCTAAGCTATTATAGATATATATATATATATATATATATATATATATATATATATTATATAATATAATTATATATATCATATAAATATATATATATATATATATAAGGTATTTTCAGCTGAAAATAAAACCCTTTGAATTTTGAGATGGAGAGAGCAAAGAGATAAGACTCCTCTTGTTGTGCCACTGACACAGGTGTTGTGAAGATGTACGGAAGTTTAGGTTTCAACCGACCTGTTCAATATTGATCTAAGGTTCTTATTCTTAGTGAAAGCAATATTGAATTTGTATTGATTGATGAACTGCATTTGTTATTTATCATATTGTACATGCGATTAGAGCATTGACTGGAGGGTAAAATCAATGTAGAGTCCTTAGTCTTTGTCTGAATAGAAACGTTCAAACCGAGATTGCCGTGAGTCCTTCGTTTCTAAATCCAAGAACATTCTCTCTTTCGTCGTTTTTGTGATTTGGACAGTGTTCAGTAGCAAATATCTAAAGTCAGTTAAGGGAACAATTAGAATTAAAGTGCCTAGCTATTGAGGATCGATTTGGATCGAATTTGATAATGTAGATTAAGTAAGCTAGTATCACAAGTTATGCGGTGAACAATAGGACAAAGAAAATTATTATGTGGATTCTTGAAAGTTGTGGTAGTGTGAGAAAAAGAGATAGCATTGGCATTGTTGCAGGGGAAGAAACCAATTTCCCACCTTGTTTTTTTGGTCTGTGACTTTAAGGATTTTGTCGGTAGTCTTACTAATGAGACTGCGAGTTATTCCTAGGTTTGGCCAAGTTATCCTGAATATTTCTATGCTATCCAGAAAATTGGAACGATAGTAGTTGTGAGTGCAGGCTGTATAGATTTGACTATAACCCCTTTATGCGTGTGTAAGATGTATTTATCAGGATGAAGTGAGAGTCAGTGGCTTGAACCACAAGGCGTAGGATAAGTTGTTGTTTAATTTCGATATTATTAAGTCTAAGAATGGCAATTCCTGACATCAAATGATAGTTTCATATTGGGATGAAAACTGTGCAAATGTTCAAAAAAATGCTCAAAGTCTGACCTGGAACGTGCCCATGCTCCAAATATGTCATTTTCAAATCCCACCCACGCGAGAGGTTTCAAAGGGAAGACAGTTTGCTCCCAGAAACTCATGAAAATGCTACAAAGAGACCCTTGTTTGTGTTCATGGCTTTGGCATCTTATTTGTGCTGATGCTTGAATTCGTCTAAAATTTTGAATTGCCACGTCAGGCCTCGAACTGGAGAGATACAGCAAAAACAGGTCATTGATTGGCCTATTTTGTAGCTCTAATATTTTCTTTATGATCTCTTAGCCGACAAATTTGGTTGCCTCTCAACCTAGCTTATGCACAATGATACCGGATTGTGTTAACAGTTTATATCATGAAAATTCAGCATTAGGTTCTAAATATGCTGCTGTCAATAATGCATGCATTCTAAAAAAACCCTTGTTTTCTGGTCGGAAATGCCCTAATTTACGACAATGACTTTGGTGCATCATTTAACTGTTTGTGAACCACTTTGCCTGACACGACAGCCCCTAGAAAGATAATCGCTTCATTATCAGAATGACAAGAAAAGATCCAGAATTCCGCGAACTAATACCCTCTCTCATTGGTGCTTCTATTGAAGCACACACCAGCCAATCAGAGGCAGCGAATGACAACAGCAGTGGTTTCAATATCATAAGAATTTTCTCGGTGCTTGAAGCAAAAGCGAAGTGGTTTGAACGTTGGCGGATTATCTTCTGAAGAGACGTGATTGTTTCACCGACCAAAGAAGTCGGCCAATATTATTTTAAGCTCTGTTATTGTAGAAGCATCCCTTCAGACCAGCGTATGAGCCCGCAATTGGCCACTGTTAGGGCCACCTCGGTCCTGACAACTCCTGTGCTTCCATTATCAACATCATCAATTTTCGTGTCAAACGAATCATCTTCTCAAAATTCTACGCTAGGATTTTTCGATATTCGGATTCATCCTGCGAGAGCCTTGCTGGGAGTTTTGCTCTCAATATTTACTGGAATGACAGTTTTTGGCAATTTTCTTGTCATTTATGCTGTAGTTCGCCAGCGCTACTTGCGGACTATCACCAATTATTTTATTGTTTCTTTGGCAACGGCCGATATGTTGATGGGAATTGCTGTAATGCCGATGGCCGTAATTCGTGAAGTGACTCAAGTCTCGGCTTGGCCCTTCGGTCGGAATTTGTGCGATCTATGGCATGCTTTGGACGTTCTCAGTTCCACTGCCAGCATCATCAATCTTTGCCTGATAGCTCTGGAAAGGTATTGGGCCACAGAAAATCCAATAACATATCCAACGCGTATGACAAAGACACGCTGCTTTTTTATGATTGCTGGAGGCTGGGTGTGCTCGTCAGCTATCTCATTTCCGGCGATAATTTGGTGGCGTCATGTCGATGAAGTCGTTCCCTATCAGTGTGAATTTACTTCAGACTCATACTATCTCATCATATCATCCATCGTTTCATTCTACGCTCCGCTACTCATCATGGTCATCGTTTACTATAGAATCTACAGAACTGCGACCAACCTCATTCGATCTTTCAACGCAGGTGCCAAAATTATATACAAGAATGGTTCGCGAGGTGGGGAGGTGATGGTCCTACGGATTCATAGAGGTCGAAATCCTTCTCCTTGTCATCCAGCTGTGCAGAGAACTCGTTCAGAAGGCGAAGACTTATCTGAAGAAGAACTTCCATTTCGTCCTAGGAGTCGCGTGAAACGACTACATAACAACGAAAGCGGATCTAGTGCTTCTCAGGCAGTCGTTGTCGGTGAATCGACAGCTACCTCCGGAGCAGGTGCGGCCTTAACGTCAATGAATAAGACAGATAGCCCTGCTCGCACGAATCACATGCGGCCCTTGTTGACTCCCACCAAAGCGCACTTGGATGAAGGAGGTTCGCATTTAGATAACTACGGTGCTACATCTGCTATCAATCAGATGAATCAAACTGGACAAAGTGCCAACAAATGCATCACACGCAAACTTCGCAAATTCGCGGTAGGACGACGGTTAATAAAATTTAATCGCGAACAGAAAGCCGCTAAAACACTTGGGATCGTCATGGGCATTTTTATTGCTTGTTGGCTTCCCTTCTTTATCTGTAATATCATCGCTGCTGTAGATTCGAATATTATTCACCCAACTGTGATTGCCATCGTGACCTGGTTTGGATATATCAATTCCAGCATTAATCCCGTCATCTACGCACATTCAATGAGAGATTTTCGTCGCGCATTCCTTAAACTTTTGTGTTCTTGTTATTTGCGTCGCCAACGACGAACACGGGGATTCGTGTTACGAAGTAACTGTTATAACTCCAATACATATGCTAGTCCGAACTCCTCGTGTCGAAATCCTCATTTCAACGCTGGCGGTCATTCATCGCATCTTCCAACTGCCGCATTGCACGCGGACACTCCAAAACACGCGCCTCCTCCTTCGCCGAGTCATGCGCCGAATTTTTCAGCATCCTCGCCTTCCCATTGTCTCATGACCGCATCGGGAATGGAGACCAGTTTCACCAGTACCTCGACGATTCTCACCGCCAATTCACCCTTCCGCGTCCCCGGTGCTAGTATGGGCTTAGGGTCTGGGACATCAGAAACAGCCAATACAGCCGCGAACGTCGCCAGCGGAGGGTTTAATGGCTATCTAACTCCGACATACACTCCAACACATCAGTGCCGAGAAGCGCCGCAAAGTAATGTTCCGATTGAATCAAATACAAGATAAAATAAATGCGCGACTGGATACTCGATTTGAATTCGATTTAAAAATTGGATTTTTTATGATTTACAAGTACATAGAAAATATGTATCGGCTTTAGAGCATTTGTTAAACCAAATATCAGTTCCGCTAATAGTTTCCAAGTAGCAAATAGGACTTCTAAAATAAAAAATGATAATCAAAATATTTGCAAACAAAATATCAATTTTGAAGCTGCGCCTATATAGACAGACATCATAGAGTAAAAGGTGAGGCAAAAGAAACATAATATTCCATATTGAATTTAAACCTCTCTTTAACTGCTTATGAGGTCATTTCATTTCATTGATTTTGTATGCGTCTGATGAAGTGGTAACCAATAGAAAACTACTGAAACCGGTAACGTGAAGACTTATTTTTGGTCTCATCTCCCAATCTAATTATCTTTTCATTTGAACGTCTCCATCTACTTATTTTCATATATACAGTACATGTACATATTAAAAGTAATTTTTTAATTATTTAACTGGATGATAATTCTTCAATATCGGTTTACCGCAGTAAACATGTAACCCCAGTGTTACAAGCGCGTAATTCGAGAGATGAAGCAGACCATTTCATGCACTTACAGAGCACAAAAATTATTCTACACATGAAACTCCATCAAAAGTTTCTGGATTATTTCGTTTTACAGTGCCCATCACGACAATTTCACTTCTCTCCTTTCTCTCTCCTACCATGCATGAATGGTGTGATAATTAGGTATTGGTTTTCTGCGATGAATTATTATGCACAAGATTTTTTTTAAAGTTCATTATGACTTCAAATTAGCAAGTATTATTTATGGAATTTGTTTCTAACTTTAAGATTCCTAACTTGTATCTTACTGAAGCTCACGGGTAGATCACTTGTAGATCTTCAACTTATTTTTATTGTCTTAGTGATATATATATATTCCACTTGCTGAGCTAATCTGGCATGCCCTTGTGTGCACTCTACCACTGAGAAGATGCTTCTCATTTTCGAATTATGAAAATATAGAAGATCATATGAAATTCGACTGCGTGTGCATACATATTTTAGAAATCACAGGGTGGAATATGCTGTGATCTCGCTATATTAGTTCGCCTTAAATTTCAAACAGCAGCATCGATTCATATTATAAATCTTCATATTCCTACTTACAAAGGTGCATGTCAGATGAAATTGCATTTAAAGTGCTGTATGACAGAAAAGGGAATTCTACGTGCCTGCTGCAATACCAACTTTTAGTTGACAGCTTAACAGTTTCTCCCATTGCGCCACTTATCCAATGCTATCATTCCATTGAAATGATTCCTTGGTGAACTATTTAAGCTTTAAAATAAAATGTTCAAAGTGATTAGCACCACTATTCGGAGTCACCGCAATAAATGCAAACGATATGATAGTAATGAAACTTACCTCATATCAAGTATTCTTAAGAAAGCTGTTTATTCTCTTTGTATTAACTGCCTCCTCATTGATCATCATTTCTAGGAAAATGACATCTTTCAGCACTTATTATTCTTCTATTTATTTCTGGTTGAGACACTTATAATAAGCATATTGTATCTAAAGTTGAAGCATTTTCATTTCTCAGACACAGAGCATTAATATCAAGCCGTTAATTAGTATCAGAACGAAGCAGCACTATAAAGACGTTGTAAATTTGAATTAATAATTGTTAGATTGCTTGTCAAAAATTATTTCCGAAAGTCATGGATGAATATCACGATGCAGGGATGATAAATATGTTAACGATCTATTTCAACAATTCGTAAATAAGTGACAAAAATCTGTAGAATGGAAATAACAAACTGTCTTTCATGGCAGTGACAACGCTTTCACTCCCGCTCCTTAATTTGCCTTGGAGCGAGAGTTCATAATTCTAAATTTAATAAAGTTGCGAGGAAATAGTTCTACTGAACTTAATTGAACTTTTTCTATCCATCACATATTTCAAAACAATTTGCTGATTGGTAAACTATTGCAAAATGATTGTTATTCATGAGTGGATACACACTAGCCTAAAATATGCATCTTATTCATTATACACACCCAAAACACAGCGTGAATATTACAAAAGCGTGCTTGCAGAATCATTTATTATATTTGCATTCCACTTGCAAGATTTGCTCTATATAAGAATATGACATGATTCAATTTACAGGCGTTAGCAGATTTTTTCAAATCATTTTTGTAGTATTCATTTCGCTTTTAATTGAAAAATGAACAATGGAAAACTGTCTAACAATATTACAACGCCATTGTCCTACCTATGCCTTCCCATATAAATACCAGAGTCTATCTACTCGTAATTAGTATATCAATCATGCCTAGATTTTGAAAGCATCAATGAAACGTACAGCTGAGGCTGTAAGGACCATTGTTACTGAGTAAGTAGAGTTGTCCGCGGGTATTTCACATGTCATTTTTCTATGTAGGCCGTTCATATATCTCCAAATCCAAATTAGACACCTTAATTACATGATTGAGGCCGTCTAATTTGCTATGTAATACCATTGAGGTAGGAGCATTTCACCGTCCATCTTCGCATTCCCAGAGAAAGTGACATTGAGATGATTCCTATGGTTCACAATTTGGACTCGTAGATATCTCAAGCTTTACATACTTAAATGTTCTGACCTGTATGGGCTATGTAGAAAATTATCGTAGATTTGAGTCTTTTGCAGATCAAAATCTTGGATTTTTGATGTCATAGATCTTAGGTTCAGTAACAATGCTACGCGCCGACGATTTAGGCTGTCATTTGAAGCGTAATATATCTTCATTGATGGTTGAAAAAGCTAGGCATGATTACTATTGTGGTGAATGATTCATGCACATGTAGAAGTTTGAAAGTTTCTGGCTACATACATAGATAGTGCTTTTTGCTTCAGTAGCCGGCAACAACGACGATTGTTGCCGGCTCTGGGCAGGCATCAATGAAATTATACCGCATAGAATTCACTACAATACATATTCATGGGCAGCATTGCTAAGGTCAAACTTTTGAAAGAGAGAGCAGACAATGCTCTATGATAATGAGAGAGAAATCTGGAGTATTATTTTCAATTTATCTCATTTTATTTGACCATAGAACTTAAGAAAGAAGAACAAAATGGAAGGCAACAAATGTAATCAGTGTAATGCTATTTTTAAAATTCGCTTCAGCAGCACTTTTAAGCTAAAAAGCAAAAATAGGCTCACTATTATAGCCTGCAATGTTTGCAAGCAGTTATGTGTCAAACAAAATTATAGAAAATGATGGAACAGAAAAATATTCTTTCTCACACCGAAGAATTGACGACATTGATTACTTCCTTGCATCAGTGCTTGTAGATATTGCCTTTTTGGCCCTAAATCGACCTCAGTACATTTAAATATTACGGAAAGTCATAAATAACAGAGAGGCTATCTTCAGTAATTAATTGATATTTCCAAATTTAAGACCAACTTAAACTTGAATTTCCTTGCTTGTCTCATAAACAGCGCTAGGGCGTCCAAAATATCATCAAATATACATTTAGAAGGATATTACATATATTTAATTGACCATATTCGTAAGCGTGCACCCACGGTCGTGACAGTTTTATTGTGCATTCCTATAAATGTTTGCGACCAGAAAATGAGACAATGTTGAATATGAAGGGACAGGCAGTTTTTATTAAGCACAATCATTATTGCAATGATTTTGTGCAAAGCCCGAAGCTAGTCCAACGTTCGTTTCATTGTGGTTTGAAATAATTGCCGAAGGAGTTGACTAGCGTTTACACAATGCCTTTCATTTGATAGTTGCGAAAATCCATATGTCCGTAGAATACACTCTAAACAAATCGGTGCTGTACAAAGAACTAACTGAGATATTACATTTAAACAAAGCGTGTCTGGGACTGCTACACAGTAGTAGGACAATGAGAATGAGTCAGTAAACTGACAATAGACACGCAATGAATTTCTTAAAATGATATTTAAAGTATTATAGAGACTTAATCATTGTCTTCAACCAGCAGCAGCATGTCCTTGGGAGTTCTTTCACCTCTCAATCGACTCCATGTTTGCACTGAAATACGAATTTATTTCACAGGAATTGGGCATCACTCACATAAGATGATGTTCAATTGATTTAGTGAATATTATTCTATTCGCATTGTCAATGATGATGAATAATATATAAATTATCAAGATCAGATAAAGGGTTATATTGTCCCATTCCATTATTGGCTTATATACATGTACTATTGCGAACATGGTTTTACTCATGTATCAATTTCATCTCTTTACAGTTCACGAAACATTGTGTGATCAGCAAAGTACATCCAGCAACATCAGTAATGCAATGACATCAGCAAATAGGTTCTTAATAGTTCTTCAAAATGTCACAGATTAGTTGAGATTAGTTCCACATTACACGAGATACTCGTGCACTGAATTAATTGACGTCTTGAATAGGTTAATCGGAATTGACACCAGTACACATGCTCTGTTTATGAATAAATTTATCTTTCACTTGTGTCAAGCGGTTAATCGAAAACGTAAGCTCAAAGTTGATGACTTAATTTATTGAAAACAGTTATCATTGTAAAATTATATTTATTATTTTCTTTGGGTTTCGGCTTTATCAAGACGATAAATGATAGGAGAATCCGTGAAATTTTCAAGGGTGTTGCGTAAACAGCCTACATACACTAACATACCTTCGCTAGTTCTTCTAAAGCCCTAATTGCGAAGTGTCAGCGTGTGATATTTTAAGATCTACAGGACCACAACTCGTTAAGTTTTGAAGGCATTTTTAACATGTATTGATTTCTTAAATAAGTTACTGCTTGCTGTTTTGTTATTCACTAAGTACTTCCTCTGTAAACTCTACAATTCAAAATATTTAGAATGAGACTTTTAAATCATAGAAAACGAATTAATGAAAGATTGTAATCCATACTTTGAAGATTACTTATAATTGTATTTGAGATCTGATTCATTAAGCACGCAGATAGGAAGCAGTAAGAATATTTTGTTCTTCTTGACTCAAATTTCTTTGTTGTCATGGCCTCTACTTTCTGCTCTTAAACTTGTACAACAAAACATGCTCTTCAAGCATGTATCAACATCATCATCCTAGCAGACGTTTCTTGAAAATGATGATTGTTCATGCGGAATACTTTGAATGATTCAATAAGACAGAGAAATGAGAAATTGACTTATGTATGACTTTTTATAGGAAAAGCATAAGCATGAAATAGCAGGAAATAACTATCCAGCTACTTTTTCAACAGAAAAATGTACATCAGAGACAAATTAAATACACAGACACTGTCATCTTCTTATGTAATTCTTATGACAGTAATCATCGATGCCTATTTTCTAAGCAATATAGCTGGTTCGTTATCAAAATCAAAGTTCATACTGCCATTATTACATGAAAATTTATCAAAATTTTGCAGTGACAAAAATAAAAAATATGTAGAAGTGAAAGCGTTTAAAATTCAGAACACTGCAGTCTGAAAATCGGAGCACATATTTCTTCGGTTAAAGCTTCGCTGTATTTAGTGACACTTTTAGCTTCTTGTAGCTTTGAATTAATATGTTTGCTTATAGTGTTTATTATTGATGCTCAGTTTCAATCGTAAACACAAATAAATATCTGAATCGGACAATTAAAGCAGCAAATGCTCTAATTTCAGCACTTTTCCTCTTCCTTCTTTCTCGTTTGAGAATGTCGTGTTGCAAGTTAACATGAACCACAGTGATGCAAATATCAACATTTTGGAATATGCTTTGAATGATTAATATATATGATATAAACAAATGAGTTAGGATGATGTACTATTGTTGAAATGTACTCTCAAAGAGATCAGCCAATTCTAGCTCGTCGTCTTTAGGGGTAATAGAAATCATTGATGTGAACTTTAAATGCTTTCCCCTTTTTCATTGAGAAAATGTTGAAAAATTATCTCCGAGAAGCAAATATATATTCATTTTATGTTCGGCAACAAATCAAGTCGTAGAACGATTACCATCAAGAGACATGTCATAAAACAGTTGATAAAGCATATTAATTCATCCTTTGATAATCTGTCAGTATAAAATGGAGCAAATGATCCTTTTGTAAAGAAAAGGATATTTGCAGCTTCGCCTAAAGGTTGATTATCTGCAACTGATTCCTGATATGAATAGATATGGCAGTAATGCTGGATTCCATTGTTACGACAGACAATGAGACAAATTGATATCCACAGAGTTGAAGAATGTAATTTTGGGTGAAGTATTTCAAAATGACTTTTTCAGAAAAAAATATTCAAATCAAAACTTTTAATCAAAAAGCAAGTGAAATACGTTATTATTTCAAAGAAAGGAATGTGTGTGATTTGAAATTCAATTGTTGCCCATACGCAAATATTACGGACGAATTCCCGAATTCCGTTTTCAAATATGGATGTACATTTCAGGGAACATCAGACTCATTCACTTATATTATCTTCCTTTACATCCAAATCTTTGCAGCATCCTTGTGGTTAGACGCTTCTTGACATTTTCTCACTCTACCTATTGTCTGAAAATTCCGTAGATATCCTTCTTTTTTTCTTCCACTGTCAATGCGATCTCTTTGGCATGAATTGTATCTTTTTGCGACTCATAAATATCAAATTCAATATGACTTCTTGTCAGGCATTATTAAACTGTTTTATAACTTGTATGTCTTCGTTGAGTTAGTAGAAGTGCCCTTTCCCTTTAAGAAAATGCTTCATATTTTTCAGCCTGTAGTAAAGTATATTTTATTTCATTGATTGAAATAACTCTTAGTACAGACAATATTCTCTTACCGCTCATGCATAAACAGCTGATATTCATCTTCAAGTTAGTAGTAAGATGATATTAGGACATTTAATGAACGATCTGATTGGTCCATTCCAAGAAATTGAACATCGAATTATGATAGGTTTGCAACTCTCCAACATAAGCGTCGTATGATTGTTGTACAAAATTACCATGAAGTGCTTCTGCTTTTTCGAAGTTGACGAATGACGATTTTTTGGGTTTATGAAAACCCTCAAGTCAATGAAATCATGACTATTATTTCAAAACATAGTAAGCTATTATGCATAATGTGTCCAACACAAAACCTTCAATAACAAATTAATTCTACATCAAACAATTTCTGGAACAGACCAATGAAATGGTCAATTGATCCTGATCTGAGCGAGCATTATCTTGCCCACAGTTTCGTCCTATCCAGGAGAGATGTCGAACGTCGTAGGCAGTGGTATCGGCAGGGATAGACAGGTAGTCTAAAAACGCATCAAAATTGACTTTTCGTTAGCTGCTAAGTAGTCCGGGAGTAACTGACACTTTCTTCCTAAATTCGCGCACAAAGGGCCTAATAGCATGGATTTGTAGATCTTGAAACGCTGAATACAAAAATCTAATTCTTGAGTGTCACAGCCAGTCGCTTTCAGTCATAGGATGTTTCAGAGCCTCTAAAATGAGTAGATTACATGTTTTGACTTAATTTTTCGCTATTTTCCTCATTTTTCACTTTTTAGAGGCTCTCAGACATCAAATGCTGAATCATGTGACTCACTTCAACTTTTGCATCGAATACAAAAATGTAATTCTTGAGTGTCACAGCCAGTCGCTTTCAGTCATAGGATGTTTCAGAGCCTCTAAAATGAATAGATTACATGTTTTGACTTAATTTCTAGCTATTTTCCTCATTTTGCACTTTTTAGAGGCTCTCAGACATCAAATACTGAATCATGTGACTCACTTCAACTTTTACATCGAAGTTGATGTTTTGAACTCAATCATGTTTCAAATTTCATGGCATTCTGATAAATAGTTTCTTTTCTGCAAAAGAAAATGTACGAAGATTGTACGAAGATGGAATCCTTTAACCGCACCTATGACTGAAAGCGACTGACTGTGACACTCAAGAATTGGATTTCTGTATTCAGCGTTTCAAGATCTACAAATCCATGCTATTAGGCCCTTTGTGCGCGAATTTAGGAAGAAAGTGTCATTAGCTCCCGGACTACTTAGCAGCTAACGAAAAGTCAATTTTGATGCGTTTTTAGACTACCTGTCTATCCCTGCCGATACCACTACCTACGACGTTCGACATCTCTCCTGGATAGGACGAAACTGTGGGCAAGATAATGCTCGCTCAGATCAGGATCAATTGACCATATCATTGGTCTGTTCCAGAAATTGTTTGATGTAGAATTAATTTGTTATTGAAGAAAGTGTTCAGTTTGTAGAAAGTGTCAGTAACTCCGGTCCTAAAGAGCTTTCTCAGCAAGTTGCAATAAATATAACAATTATATTTATATTATAAATATTTGAATTGTGCTACTGTTTCCATACTAACGATGTTATTCTTGTGATATCCAGGCACATTCAGCCAATTACATGATGTGCATTCTTCGATGATCTGACACCGCATGTGCGCTATTTTTTTTGTTAATTTGATTTGGATGTTGATCAGCACCTGACCATATCTACTTATATACATCTTGAAAGTTTTGAAACTCTTTCAGTTGAAAGTATTCATTTGATACAAAATAGCAAATGAAAGTCTGCGAAGATTTTATTCATCGTTATCTGTTGTATTCAATATTCCTGGATCAAGTCAAGCGCGCGAAGTACTTTCTATTCCTTTTAACGTTATCAGTTGATGAGAAGAAGCCGCCAACTGTTCTTGTTTTAACACTCCCTTTTCAATCACGTGTTGAGAATTCTTTAAGTTTACGGAACGCATTCGTTCAGTTCAGGACATAGCGGTAATGATTTAGACGTCGGTAGTCGATTTCCTCAATTTGAAGTCGTTAAAATTCTCCTTCAAGGTACAAACCGATTTGACTTTTTGTAACGCGAAGAAAAATGCGTCTGAGTGCACAGCGGCGCGACAACCTATCATCTCTTTTCATCTTCATTTGAAATGCTGTTTTATAGTGTACGTAAGTATAAGTAGTTTTCCTAAAATGTCATTGAGCAATTATCTCTTCTTCTTTATTGTCATATTCAAAGGTGACAACGAATACATGTAATTCATAAGTGCGTTGTTTTGAGAGTATAATGATTAGACATTAATTTCTCTTTATTTAGATTATGATAAATGAACCTTCAGCCTCTACGTGTTTATAAGAGGGCGACAGCCCCGAAGGCTCGCGTGTTAGGTGAATGGGAACAATTGCTTTGAAACAACAACGTCAAGAAAGCAATTACAATGGTCCTTAAGGAAGAAGGTCCGATCTATGATGAATAGAATCGAATAAAGTAGAATGTATATATTTGTCATGATGAATATAATGCAATTTTCAAATATGTTTCAAATATACGAGGTATAAAATACACAGCAAGTCGCAAAAAAGACAAATCAGAGTTACACGGCTGAACAGGATCACAATACCGCTGACCAGCAATATAAACATACAGTCTAGGCTCCTGCTGACCTTTCCAGGTAGATCCTACTTTTTCGCAGGTTTTCGGGTTTGTTAATATGAATCTGTCGTTGATTAACGTTAAAGTTGAAAAATTAACGGAATTTCTCATTTATTTGCTGAGATTTGTCATTGATCAACGACATCGTGCAATAGATCGACATTTCGCGATGATAAACGGCATTTCGCACGCAATAGAGATATCTACCATTGTTTATGGACATTTTTCATACTATTGTTACTATCCTACATAATTTTCTAATTACTGTATACCGAGAATACCGTATACCGGTATACAGAATACCGGTATATGTAAAAATCAAGAGGTGAGAACAAAATCTGACTAAATCATTGCGGGAACTACAAGCGTTTCTGGCTTATTTGCCGTCATCAGTGTAGTATGCCCTGTTGTAGAGAATCAGTAAATACGATGCAGATAAATCGTCATCCGACCTCCAGACATCTACAATTAATGAAATAATTCAAATCTTGTTCTCAGAGCTCGGGTTCAAAAATTTGAACTTGCAAACACGAATGCAAATAGCTGGTTCGTGTTTGCGTTCTGTGCACAAACCATTGATAGGTGGATGTACCAATGTTTTCCTTTCGGGGTCTCGGCATGTATAGATTAATTCTTTCACTGGCCTACACTGATGACGGCAAATAAGCCAGAAACGCTTGTAGTTCCCGTGATGATTTAGTCAGTTTTGTTCTCACCTCTTGAATTTTTTCCTATCGGGGTCTCGGCATGTTTAGATTAATATGTAAAATTGCACTTAAAATTAGGTATGATTGTCAGTGAGGTCTTCTAATCGTACGCATCGAGGAATTAGCAGACATGCCTTTTTCCAGGAAGCTTGATAAACCTCGGGAATGATTTTGGATAGATTTTACTGACAGTTGAGCCGGTGTTGCCATGCGCGTCTGATGATCCTGTCGAAGCATCTGGTCCTCCAAATTTTTTCTGATGCCTGCTTTCCACACACTAAAAGCATTCTTTGCGATGCTAAGGAAGGGTGAGTAGGGTGGAAGCATGTCTCTGTAGTGGGACATTCACGTTGATGGCGACTCAATTATCGAGTGCAAAACGTCGCTATTTATTTACAAATTTCGATGTTCATTTGACAGATTTCTACTGAGCCATATTGCCGATGATGAACAGAGACTTGCAGTTATTCAATGCAAAAGTTGCTCATCATTGCGAAATGGCGTTAATGAATGCACAACGCTGTTAATAGCTGACAGATCTATATTAATAAACGGAAAACCTCTCTGGAGACCACAGGAATAGAAACCGAAAATTTTGACTCATCGCTTCGAGATTCATTATAAACTTTTAAAATGATGCTTTATGGACTTGATATGACATCAGAATATATGCGGGACAAATGTTCTTCTTCTGCTGTCAGTAGTACGACAGATTAGAAGTCGAAAATGTGAGGCTTAAGCCAGTCTTTCCGGAACATGACGATTTAGCAGATGTTCTGTAATACTCGTAGAATCATACTTCATTAAAAAGTCAAATGCAATCTTTCAAAACGTGATTCGATCGGTGCAAATTTACCACAATCACATTCTCGACCACATTTGTGCATGCTTTGCCACGTTGGACCTCCAGACATTTTAACCGTACAATTGCTTGTTGATGCCTGATTGAAGAAGAGAGGTTCACTAGTCTTATCTGAAAGTCTGACTCTACACCAATGTTTTCCATTCTTCCAAATTTTGCTTCATATTAGATTTCACTTCTATTTCATTCAAATACCGTATGAAAAGCTTCAACACGGTTTTAAATGAAAACATATCCTGAATTTCTCTATTTCTAAATTGATATCATGTCAATGTGCCAATTATCGACATGGTACCTGTCATCGTCTCATTCATCGGGCATCGTTATCATCTGCAACCTTCATAAGTTAATTAGACATTGACATAACAAACGACCATTCTTATGATCATTAAGCAAAGAGAAATGTGGCGCAAATGCGTTGTCGGTTTGGCTCAAATGCATTGTGGCGCAAAAGCAAAAGTCCCGTACTGATAGGTCTATGTATATTTTGTTTTCATCGCACTGCTTTTATATATCATCAGATTGGTAGATCATACCCAGTTCCAAAATGTTGCCATTTAAATCAAGTCTACAGGCAGCTAATATACCTAAATGATTGGCATCCTATGACTTAAAAGTCTGTAAAGCAGCTCTTTGCCAAGAAGAGCTGATTACATTTATCGGGGAACATGCGTTCGTAAAGATTATATTTAAATCTAAGCAGCAGATAGAGGCAGATGCAGGCAAGAATGCTCGCAATATTAAATACAAGTTGCTTTGAGCTGGATATTAAGGTGGGCCTCCCACAGTGCACACAATTCTCGGTCCGTCTTTATTCAACAGTTTATCAATGCCGTCACTAGCTCCATGCTTTCTGCAGATTTTCTGAAATGAAAATCACAGTTAAGCCACTTTATAGAAAGCATTCTTGAGATTCCGGTTAAGTGATCCTCTGATTCTTTCAGGAAATCATAAAAGTATCAAGCATAACGATGAAAAATTAAGATGCGCCTGATATCTAGCCAGCTGTATGGTAGAATTAATTTCATTAACACCTTGTTTTATAGATAACAATTAAATCAATGTGCAATTTACCCGTATTAGGTCCTTCACGTGATATGTAGAAGTAATGAGTATATAGCTTTGTTGTCATGTTCGCCCATGTCTTCTTGAAATCAATGGACTCCAACTCTGCCCCTTTGAAATGGACAAGACTTATCCAGGGTTCTATCGCAAACGCAGCCACATGTTCGAGGGAATCACCAAAACATCCACGCAAATTTTTCCTTTGCCATAAGCAAATTTGCATCAGTTTACATCTTTGGCTACTCTAGAATATGTATTAGATTATAAGTGAACGTAAACGTGTTTTTGATAACGATGCTTGAATTTTATATGCATGTTCACAAGAAAGTACTTGCAAAAAGCCTCGCTTATTGATGGGAAAAATGAAAATTTGTGTCCTAAATTATACAAATCTTTATCTATTTGTCCCCCTACATAAGGTACCTAGGAAAGTAATCTGCAAGACAAAGGTGCACAAACGCGTTTTCAACCTAGCGGCTTGAATAGCTGTGCGTTTTCACAAGACGGTAGTTGCAAAACGTAATCGTTTTTTGATGGTAAAAATCGCAGATTTGTGGTTCAACTTATCGCATCAGTTTGTATCTGCAGATTGTTACAAGCATTGTTGAACTAGTGAGTAAGAAATCTAGCCGTTTGAAAAGGAAATAATTCAGAAAACATAGCTGATACTGGTGAGAACTATGTGGAAGGTAATTGCAGCAAGTGAGAGAAAGCTGCAGCGCTTCATTTTGATTGGCTATTGCTATCTGAGCTCTGCGATTTCATTGGAGTAAGTGTGTTTTTGTATTTCGAAAAGACTCGTGATTTCAAGCGGAAAATTCAAGCTGTTCCACAACCTAGATTTTCCTAGATTTTTGATATGTTGATAAGGGAATTTTCCTCTACCAGATGAGCCCACTCTTGAAACTATTGCAATTAGTGGCGGACTAAAATATAATTTGCCTGAACTATAAGTCAATGATTCTACAGATAGAAGTATTCGAGAAAAGATAGAAGCTGCAAGAATCAAGCGGCCAAATTTCAAATAGAGAAAATCAGAAACATGATTAAATTATTCAATCAATCAAGCAAAGTTATGTTTTGTAACAAGCGTAAATTATCATCAACTGTAGCTTTCACAACAACCGCAGAATCTCTTCGGCACTCCGTTCTGCAAAAGTTGTACATGAATTCGGTTGCCTAATCAGTGATACAATTTAATGTCTTAAAGCGAAAGTCAGCATATCTCACAGCAGACGTGAAGGCTATCCGTGTAAGTACAACTCAAAATATGTGACGTTTTTCACTCATCTTTCAACTCCCACATCTTGCCGTAGCCAAGTATTCATCAGGGAATCGAATACTCTCATAATGTTGCGCAACAGGCCCAACCAAAACATTTGCTGCTTTCACTTAATCTCATCATCTCTGGCAAGTTTGCAATTGCTGACTGTAGAAAGATATTCACAAAGAGATCTGTGAAGGTTATCAAGGTTCAAGGTAGGCATCTCCTTTCATCGTCGACATGCATACGTCTTCAGTTTCAGTACGTAGCAATCTACTACAATCATTCACTCCTGCAATTGTTTCTTAACACTACTTGAAAGTATTACAAGATCTTACCTTCTTTTCACATTCTGAAAATTGTGTAATAGCGACGTCAATCACAGTAATTAGTTTAATGACGCCGTCATGTATCAATATAATGTTGACTAATTCAATTCACACAGATGAAACCAAATGCATGTTCCTGACAACAAATAATTTGAAGCGATGTTTTGTTAGCTAAGTTGTTGATACGTATTGCAGTTATTCGATGTTGGACATCCTGATTAAGAAATGAAGACCGTTGAAGCATATTGGAAATGCATTGCAGAGATCATCATTATTTTCATCTTCAACTGTTTTCGTGATCGCTTCTATTTGGATAGAATGTCTTGACTAGGTAGACCCAAACAGTGATACCCACATTCAATAATCCTCTGCGCAATTTCGCACTCATTATTTGCATCTGAAGCGTCGACAATGAAAACTGAACCTTAATATTTTCTTTACTCTTTTTTTGACAAAGAGGCCGCAAGTAGCATAGATTTACTCAAAGGTAAAACATTTCAGAGATCAAAATTCAGCGCAAGTCGGACAACGCATGTACGAAGTGAAGCAGTTGCAAAGTATGTTGTTCAGCACTTCCACATGCCGTTGTCAGCCCATCAGACAGAGCATGTGTGTACTTTCAGGATTCTCGTCTTAATGCTTAATCAAAATATTCTTATAATGAAGGAATAACTCATCAAGAAATAATTGCATTGGATGGCAGCCACCTCGCTTTATATCAGGATAAAAGGCCGATGTTTATTGAAGGGTTTAATTGATTTACAAATTGAGCGATCACAACGGCTTCTATTCCCTGACACGGATTGTGCAAGCGGAAATTGGGGAATCAAGGAAACATTTCAACAGTGTGGACTGTCAGACTGATTAGAAGCTATGATATTTAAGCGAGATTTCCTCATATTATTAAAGACAATTGGCTATATGATTGTTTCATATGTTGCAACTAAAACGCAAATTGCGATAAAATTTGAAAAATGTCTAGTTAATTCGCAAATTAACTAAAAAATTGCACAGAACGAGATCGCACCTGAAGCCATCACAAAGCAATGTAGAATGTACACCTCTTAACTACTGCAAAACTACATGTCTGCCGGATCAATTTCTGTCTTTTAACAATTACTTGAATTTAAAAAAAACCCCACCATGCAGAAATTGCGACATGTTGCTATAAACGTGATTATATTGAGTCAAAGAGTCATTTCTATCAGTCATTATATCTAGCAGTCATGCTCTATCATGGACCCTTTCCTTTGTGTTCAATCGCAGTTTAATTGACAAAAATTAAACGATTTTTAACATATAACGATAAGCAATATGACTTTCAACAGATGGCAAAACAACATATTTTGCACACTCTAGTTAATATTGTTTCAATTCTATAGGACTGGAACTAAAAGTGATTGAAATTCATGCAGTTTCATCTCATTTCAATGCGGTCATCAGACACGAATAACAACTAGTCAGCTTAAGTAGCGCAGTAGACTTTGAAAATTTCAGTGACCTTGAGCCAAGAGTTCATGGAAAGTGCATTTATTTTCATGTTAAAACTCGTTTTTTGCCCATTCAACTGCGATTTGACGCAAAGAGAAGGGCCATAGAGTGGTCGTTCGAAGCAGATAAACGATGTGCGTTGCACGCTCACACAGATATCTTACCCAGAGCGGAAATGGCGCATATTTGATGCATTAGTCAAAAGAGAGAGATTCTGAGCAAGAACGACCACTCTATCAAATAGCATGATCTGTTTTCTATTCGAATCACTTTGAAGAAATCAACTGCAATCTTCAACTTGAATCTGCTGTTATCAATAACTCAATTAAATCGTAGCAAAACATACATTTCCTTAAGCAGCATTTTGATGGAATTTTGGATTGATTATTATTTATGTTGTAGGCCTTGCTGCAGATAGTTGAATAAAATATTTGATGGAATCACTTTATTTTATTAGTTTTTAAACAATATTTCGGAGTTATGACTCCACTCTCAAGCTATACAAAGATATAAAAGACTAAGCTAGGCAAATAAAAAAAAGATACAAAATTTTAAATACTATGTACACAGGAATTAGAAAATCAGAGGATGAAAATCTGATAGCTCATCTTTGTTGTTGAAAGATGGCTTCAAATTATTGATTTGCATAGCCTCACTGAATCTAAGGTCTATTGGATTTCTATCATGGTCTAGATTCTTATCTTATATATCTTAGATTCCGTGAGGCTGTACAAATCAATAATTTGAAGCCATCTTTCAACAACAAAGATGGGCTATCAGATTTTCATCCTCTGATTTTCTAATTCCTGTGTACATAGTATTTCAAACTTTTTATCCTTTTTGTATTAGCTAGCTTAGTCTTTTCTATCTTTGTAGAACTTGAGACTGGAGTCATGGCTCCGAAATATTGTTTAAAAGCTAATGAAATAAAGTGATTCTATCAAATATTTTATTCAACAATCAGCAGAAAGGCTCACAACATAAATCAATTAAATCGTGCTTATAGCTGATCGCAATTTCTTCATTGTAAATGCATGGGGTTCTTCAATTCTAGAATTAACTAGTCAATTGCCAAAATAGTTAACAGAAGCTGTAAATTCTATAATTAAGTGGCTTCGTGTAAAGGCATGCCGCTACCTCGGTGGTATAGGGGTAATAACTGTATAGACTAGATTGCAACTAGCAGGCTTCTTTTTTGTAAATTCAGAAGTAAACATGTTTTTACAAAAACAACGGCCCCTGCCAGTAAATTCGCGAATTAGCTAATTTCTTTGTATATTAAAGGACATCGCGCTTTAACTGCAACATATGCATTCAACAGCCAATGCTGTCACAAGCAATTGCCTCAACCACGGAATACTGTCGAGAGGCCGGAATAAAATTTTTTGGCACATCACTTATTATGAATTATATAAATCCTCTTATATTCGCCTTTGAAAAAGCCAATCACTTGTTTGATATCCTGAACATACTTTTCCCATCTAAATTCAAACATAGAATTCATCTGTCAATATTTATCTTCACTTTTTGCGAATTACAGTCCATGTCGTTCTGAATTCTTGAACCGCATAATGCCATGATTCTCAAACATAGATTTCTCCCTTCACAAACATTTCTTTTACTTGAGATATCTCGACAATTTCATCTTGGAATGTTTTGTGAGATTTAAGAATCCTAATAGGTGTTGCAATTGATCAAAAACTGAAATATGATAAGCTAATTTGAATGAAGCAGTTAGACAGTTTTGTTGAAGTAAATTATTTGATAGCGCATCAGAATAATTGTCTGCAAGAACTTGTCTGAATTTTATTCCTGCGTGGAAATTCTAGCAATGCCGTAGAAAAGATATAATTGTCTCTGATTGACAGATAATGAATTGCAATTCTACTCTCTAAGGAACAAAATGAACCAAGTTCTCCATAATCCAATTCTTCGTTCAATAGAAGTAGTTGTTGCTGTAAATGTCAAATTCGTCTCATATTTCATCGTTTGTCGCTGTCATAATTAATATTCATTTTCTAAAAGTACAAAAGCAACTATTTGTTCAATCTTCATGCATCTCAAGATATTTTGTGTAGTTATGTAAAGATTTTCAGCATGTACATCGTTCACAAGTGGTCAGTGGCCGACTTATTACTGACTTAACAGCATACAATTGTAGGACAAACGTACTTTGACGTTTTTGTCGATACCAACGTCGTCACGTATATTGACGTCAGCATTGTCGCAGACATTGAAGTCGACAGCGCAAGCGATGCTGACATCAACACGAAGTATGGTGCGGTTTGTGATTAGGCCTACTAAGCTGTTATTGGACTAACGCCGATTTGTAACTTCTAATAATGATCGAGAGAAATACAGTGCTGGTCAGCATATTAAACGTACATGTACATGTACCTGTCAATATTAAAGAAATTAGGCCAATGTGACTTCAGGGCGAGAGAGTGACATCTAGTGAATCGTAAAATCTTCTCATCGCATTTTCATGACGCGTACACAAAATTGATTGAAGTATAATCATGTGGCTGAATTATTGATCAAAATACAAAAATCACCTGTAATGACGACATTAGTATCGCTTTAGAATTAAGCTTTTAAGTGATAATAATCGGTGAATGACAGTAGTCAGGATATTCCTAAACCAATACTTCGGATAAAAGTATCATTTCTCATAAAGTTTGCATTCATAATATTTTGATCAATATAATGAAAGAAGATTCCGACTGAGTTCACAAACGTTTTATTTATTAAACATTGGAAAAGATATCAATTTGAATTATTAATGATTTCAATCGTCTACTCAACTCGAAGTTGGTTGCAATTATTTTCCCTTTTCAATCTTCCAGTGAAATATCTATTAAGATCTATTCGTAATTGATCCAATGATTAGTAATGTCAGTTTTCTTTGAGTGCTTTCAATCTATTTGAGCGTTGAGATGAAAATTCATTCGATAGTTTGCTTTGTAAATAAGTATTCCAAATATTGTCAGATTACGCTTAAATGGAGCATCAAGCGCGATTCTCAATCAAGTTTAATCAATAATATTTGCTACTACTCGCCATGAGCATGCAAAGTATTAATTTGATGGAAAAGATGGATACTATTGCAAACAGAAATGAAACAAAACCAATTATTCAGACTTGGATTTCCCCGGTTCCGGATGGCATTAGAATTTTAACCTGGGTGATGAAATTGATCATTTTCTATAGTTGCCCATTCATTTGAAATATAACGAGTATATCGGTTAACTATAATCGCTTAATCAGTTTATCAAAATATCAAACTATTGGGTTACGTACGAAATGCTAGTTCAACTAAATTTTATGAAATAGAAAGATTTTCAATGCTAACAATTTGATGCTATATCACAACGATTTCATGCAGGGAGCGAGGCTGAAATTGAGACTTTCACAGAATGATGTGCAATTTATGGATATTACGAATCTGCATGCATGCCGAGTTCTATCCGGTTCCCTTTCCTGTCAACCAAAATTAAAGAAGAAAAAATGCAAATCCAATAGGAAGCAGATTGAAGTTTTCGGTTAGAATGTTATCTGGCTAAGTAAAAAGTAGTCTATAGTCTAGAGTACTGGCTTTCAAAGTGTGCTACGCGTACCATTTGGTGGTACGACGAGCATTTCCAGATGGGTCGCGCACCATTTAAAAAACGAGACAACTGAGGAATCAACACAACATTCGGCATACTGTATCAGCTACAAAGTTGTACAATTAACGCGAGAACACAATAATAAATGTTACATAAAGTTTATATGCATCTGCTATATGCCACATTTAAGCAAGACAGATAATTTCTCATTTTCTCACATGTCACATGAGATTGACAATTACATGATTTCTAACACGGTACATTTAAACAACATTTAAACAAATTCTAACAACGGTGCATCCAAGTGAATAGTCAGTGAACACTCTTCTTAGCAGCACAGAGTTTGTTGAGCCGCGGTTGTATCGCTCTGAGTTTAAGCCGTAGCGAAGGCTCCGCAAGAAGCCTGTTTCTCTTTTTTTTATCTTCACATCAGCATAGTGTGAGAAGCCTGTCTCGCAGAGGTAGCTGGAGATGAAAGGCTATGAGATTTTGCAGAGCCAAATGAGAGAGATTGCTATACAAAGCTGTGGCACGAATACAAAAATCTGATAGAGAATTTCAGTCAAAATATATCTTTAAAGTGCCGTCGGATGCCAAAATCCTAAATAATCATGTAATTTGCAATCTCATGTGACATGTGAAAGTATGTCTCGCTTGAATATAGCAGATATTGTTAAAATTTGCTTTTATTAGTCGTCTATATCCATTTTCATTCTACTGAATAAAACTGCTGGCACGCTTTGGGATGCTTACATTTGAAAGTGGTACCACAAGCAAAAAGTGTGAAGACCACTGGTCTAGAGCCATACATACGTTGCATTTGGCATGAAATGGCTTCAAGTTGTTTCCTATCATGTGCACGTGCTATTACCTCGCTTCTGATCAGTAGTGTATGTAAGAATGTGACAAAAATTGTCCAAAATGCTCCCCTTGCCGACATAAGTGGCCTGGGTAAATCACAATGTGCAAAAAATATGCAAAGATATATGAACATGACTTGAAGATGAAGACATTTCATGCTAAAAATATGGCTCTTTACTTAGTACTTTTCCTTCATCAAAGAAAACAAGGAAAATCTCACTTTTATCAAAAACGTCAATCTTCTTCCAATTGGATCTAAATGTGTTTGTCTTTGGACCTGTCTGACAAGAAGAGGAACCAGGTAGAACTTGACAGATGTGCAGATTCGTAATAGATATAAGGTGTAGGGCCAACATCATTCTGTGAAAGTCTTGTTTTCGCCCTCGCTCCCTCCAAAACTTGTGCTGGCGGTTGGAGTATGATTAAGAGATCACAACTCACAAGTATCAATTTGACATCTTGCTTTTCCTCAGTTGACTATTTATTCATTGAGACACCATTAAGGTTAACTAAGGTAAGGATAACATCAAGGATGTTCATCAAATGAAGAAGTAATTAAAAGTTGAGCATTCTAGCCTCCGAGTCATTGTTACATTCATTGTCTTACGGGTGGTCCGTCAAGCATTGCGACTAAGAAGAAACTTTGACATCGCAAGCAACATCACTTTCTACTTCCTATTCTTGGACGATAGTCTGACAGGAATCTGTCTAGCACTTCAATGCCGCCCATATTAGTCCGGCAGCCAGAACGAGTTCCTGCAGGGAACGAAGCCGAAAGTGAGACTTTCACAGAATGATGCACATCTCATGCCTACTACGAATCGGCACGTCTGCCGAGTTCTAGTGAGTTCCTCTTCTTGTCAGACAAGATCAAAGTAAAACCCGCGTGAATCCAATGGGACGCAGATTGACGTTTTTAGGCAAAAATGAAATTTTCTTTGTTTTCTCTTATCAATTAAAAAGTAATACTAGGTCTAGAGCCATAGTTTTTGACATGAAATGTCTTCAGGTCATTTCCTATCGTATGTATGTAATATTATCATGCTTCTGATCATCGATATATGCGATGATGTGGTTCAATATGGATAAAGTGGGCCAACGTATAGATGCTTGCCGTCAGTAGGAGGCTTTTCAAATCTGAATGCATGTAGTTTCACAGACAGATATTCATGAACCTGATAGGAAATGACCTGAAGACATTCCATGTCAACAATTATGGCAATTAGACTGAGTATTTTTACCGTAATAAGTGAAAACTCGTTGAGTCGGACATTTTCTCTTGCAACAAAAAAGTGTGTTAGTAATAAGTTGAGTGACGTAGTCAGTCTATAGTTACAACATAAATGTGCATCCAGTTGAATCACAAACTTAAAGCCATCCGACTCATCGTGTCAGTGACAAATATTCATAGGATAGGCAACCATTAATGAAAGGACATTCTCTAAATTTTGATTTAAGGAGAGTTTAAGGCTGTTCTTCAGCTATTTTTGCAGTTCAATACAGATTTGTGTAATTCCACTGATGACCTCAGAATTACAAGTACGTACTGAAAGAACGCACCGAAATACAGTGAACTGAACACCTGACATGATTCAGACAGAGAACGTCAGGACATTCTTAGTTAATCTATGAATTAGTCTATGGGTGTGTTGTTGCTGTCTTTATCAACATGATTACAAATTAAGTTTGATAGAACAATATGTCCTCAGGAGTTTGCTTTAAAAGTTCCTGAAATCCTTTCCAATATTCCAGAGAAGTTTCAGACATCTCTAGATTTATTGCAGCAGAATTAAATAATTGGCTAATTATTGTGAACTCAACAGAATCAGATGAAAACCTCATTATTTGCTGCGGTCATCACTCATATTAGGAAGGATCAAGAGCAGTGTTTTCTCTGGTAGGACGAATCGAGCAATGCGACCTGACGATAAGAAGTAGGAATCAGAAAAATGCAATTGGTCCTTCTGGTTTTTCTATGTTATGCGACAATATAGAAGTTTCTCATTCATTTTTGAGCTAAATCGATGTCATTATTTAACATACGAGCATGAGTGCTCTATTTTCCTGTTGCATCACAGCTCTAATGCACAATAGTTCGTGAATTGTTTGCATTTTGAAGGCATTAATGAGGTTGTGTAATGCAAACTATAAAGTTCAGTTGTACATCTGCATGAGGCTTTACAGACAGGCTGCTCAGAAGTATAAATCGTAGTCCTGCTGAAACAGTCGTTATGATAATGATGATAAAATAGTATAGCTGCATGCAAACAGCTCCTGCAAGTAATGCCGCAATATTAACATGATGACTTTCAAATCTTCGAATATACAGCAGCTGCAGCAAATCAGAAAGGCATAGAATTTATCTTTAATGCATGAATGTTTGATTGAACATTTCCGGGAAGTCTCCAGAAAGTCTCCAGGTACATTCAAATGCTAGTAGTGCATTGACTTCAGCGGTCTGTAACGGTCTGGTAGGCTATATGTTTAAATTATTTACACCGATCGTCTTCGTATAGTGATTCTCCAAAGGGAATTTCTGATTCATTTTTAAAGATAATTTAAAAGATATAATACTCAAAACAATTTCCTGCAGTTTTCATTTGCTCGTCTCTCAAACGCACACAAGTGCTTTATAATTGTGTGGTAGTATGACTCCTTTTGTAGCGTAGACGCAACATATATATGCGAATGCAAAATAACCTTGAAGACTTTTTCTAGTAACTGCATTGAAATTAAAAGACTCAACGTTTATAAAGCAAAATTGTTTATATAAAGTGGATTAAGATTCAATAAACGGCTGCTATATGACCGGCAAATCGGAATTTAAAATCTAATTTTTGTTCAAACGTATCTACATTCACACTATCTCTAGGTATCGCGAACGATGATAATGCCTTTATATTCCTTTATTGCCTACTTGTATCATCCAATCCTCATTTCCTTCGCAAATTTTCCCTATAATGACAAATTGAGTCCTGAATGTTTGGAAAACAATAATATTGCAACTTGAACATATTCATTCTATTGATTAGCTAAGAGGGGTTTCCGAACAAACGATTTGGGTTGATTTAATTAAATGAGAAAATTTTTAACTCGATATTGTCAGCATGATAAGCAACAAAAGAAACCTAACTTTGCATCCAAGCCGATGAGAAATATTTTCTCCTATAATCAAAACGAGTATCCAAATCAAAAGAAAATAAAAAGAGAAGAACCAGATATGCATATTAGCTGTAACATATTCTAATTTACTATCAGAAATCAAGTGAGCAAAGCAAAGTTATCAAAGTGTAAAATATAGTCATCAATCTGTGTCAATGTTTTTGAAGATAAGCTACATAAGGCATTTAAAGTTTCAAAGATAAAATCTCCATTTAGGTTGTCAGGAATATGAGCTGTTTCATGGTCTCTATCGAATTCTTTCCAAATATTCAAATCCTGCTTGTTTCAACTGTACACATTCTCTGTAATTCAAAATGTTTAAGCAGAAGCTGCAGAAAATCTGCGGATAATCCATTGTTAAATTCTGGTAAACCTATTATATTCATCAAATCAGCTCATGTATCAAAAAGATTTATCTGTCTAAAGCTTTGCGTAACTTTGCTCTGCAATGACTGCATTTAGAGTTTATCACTCACAACAGTTGGGGATTTTCATTGAAATCAGATATAAATTTGTATTTTGTTTTAATACTTTGTCGAATGAAAATCTGTTGAGATCTCGTTCTTATTGTGCCATGATTTTGAATTTTCATGTTGATGTATCTTCCATTCTTCCCCGAGATATCCATCATTTATGTTTTTCAACCCAGAGAGATTAAGTTTCATCAACTTGTGATCAATCAGATGCCGTTCAATATTCTTTATGCGTTTCAAAATATAGATACATTTTTATGACTCTTTGATGGCTTTTGTCTTTTTTGTAAGGTTGAATTTACCATAGAAACATGAATCACAAACAGGAATGGTGAAAATGATAGGCTTCATGGGCTAGTGCACGCATGGGACCGGAATGGACCTGGGACTACAAAGTGGGCTCATTGACCGGTGAGTCACCAATGAACCGAAGATTTTTCAATATTTACATGTACTTAAATGTCAATGTTTCAAATTCTAAATTATTCAAATGCATTTCGACACTTTGAAAGTGCTTGTATATAGGTTTAGCAAGCTTGTCAATCGAGAGATCAACGGATCTTATTAAAATATTCACACAATTGCTGAAACCATCTATGAACCGTCAAACTCAACCGATCGCTGCAGAATTTTATATAATGAATCAGTGAAGATATGCTGTGGCTGCGCACCAAATTTCATTCAGATAGGACCCTCAGTTTGTTCATTTGAATTGATGCGCAAGTGTAATCATGCGCACACTCATCGATTTCAGCAGGAAAATTACAATGTGGCATTTCAAGTGACTTGGGAGCATCCGAATTGGTAGCCCGCGCTGACGCGCACTATTAACGGGCATCTACATACTCAGATATTACCTGCATTTCAAGTTTTGATACGATTATGTAAGTTAAACGGTCTCTAGATAGACGGGCTAAAGCTGATACATCATACCGGTACAACCACAGAGTCTTATCATAAGCCAGTAAGCGTTTTTTCGCAGTCAATAAGCTAACGGATTATTTGTATGATGAATTATTGTCTTCACAGATCTAACTAAGGGCACACATGTATGCAGCCGCGCACATAAAAACTGATTGTTTAAAGTCTATGGGACAGTGGGATTCAAATTGATGGACAAATGATTGATATCGTGGGATGGGAGCTAAATGCGCGTGGTATGGACATCTCTTGCAATAATTCTACTGAAGGATAGCATCATGCATACTTGTAACGGCTTGTAGAAGCAAATTATGGAGTAGACCTTCATGCAGAGTTGCAGGAAGGTCGAGGGTTACGGTTTGTTGACACATTTCTAACTGTGCATTTCATCGATCCCAGTTCTAGCCGTGGAGGAAGGATCACTTAGTCAATTTTCTGACTAATTTGGGTTCGAATCCTGAGTAGGCCTACGGAACAAGTTTGGATGCTGGAGATGTTATCTTTTTAGTCATTATTAGAAGGCACTATTAATTTGCCAGGGTATGGCTGCAACCTCAAATAGGGAGTTGTGTCGATGTTGAACGATGTCCGCAAGACCTACTGATGATTCTTGATATTGGATGAAATGGCGGCTATTCAGATGTGTTCACATTTTTCAACTGACGATGCAAATCATCATTTTAATATTCTATTTACATTCTAGCAACCCCTTTTGCCAAACCCGCATGTCATAAGCGTATATCAAGTGATACATTTAGGCTTAGTAAACAGCCACTTAACACATAATGCTAAAATTGCCCCACAATGGCTGCATCCTTTGAGATACTTCGAAAGTCCATATTCATTAGATTGTCTTAAAATGCACTAGGATTCAATTGTTTAATATCTAGAGTTGACTCAATGACGGTAAGCCTCATTTATTTAACCACAGCAAATGTCTACCGTTAGCAAATTGAAGAAATAAAATCTTAGAATCAACACAAGAAAAGAAGTGTCTTTGTTAGAAAATTGAGTTTAGCGATTATCCAAAGCTTTTGAAGATTTGAAGGCTGACAGGTAAGCATTGTGTGTATTGTGGGAGAGAATTCATATCGTACGGTTAAAGAGAAAATGATAGAGAAATAGTTCTGCTGGTTTCTCACGATTTGCTCTGTAGTTCGCTCACCGCTGTATGCACATCCTCGAATGCAATTGAAGATAATCCATGTCGCAGTCATTCATCATCCCACTGTAGAGATCTAGTTCAGGGATTGCACCGGTCAGGATCCGGATCCCGGATCCTGTTGAAAATATCCGGGATCTGGCGAAGAGCGTTTGCGATAAGATGTTGATGGTCCTTAATGCTATGGAAAATCCTATTTAATTAGAAAGGAGAATATCTTCTTCGGATATTCTTGATATCCGAAGAAGATATTCTCCTTTCTAATCTGATATTACCGGATACGTGGACTACCAATGATTCCAAAATCCTATTTAACGATAGAAGTTATAAAAGTTATAGAACCTCAAACTTGTGTTTCTCGTTACTCACTTAGAGTTGGGAGTGGCAGCCAAGAATGCGATTATAAATCTTAGTAGAAATGCTCGGTATTGAATGATCATCTATTAATGTGCAAAAATGATGAAGTAACTTTTTCATGCTTTGTTCATTCTAATTGTCATGCTACCGTTGTAGACTTGTGACCACTGCGCCCGCTTTACTAATCCACACCAAGGAATGAATGGACAATGGACATCCATAACTTTCAAAGCTAATAACATAGAAAAGATCCATTGTGCTGCTCCAAACATATGATATTGATCTGACTGCCTTACACTTACAATGAACAATAGCTGCAATTATTAATAAGTCTATAACAGTTGGATATGTGCATACTAGTTAAAAAAACACAAATAAAGGCAAGTTTATTATCTTTCCATTTTTTAATTAAAAACACTTGTTTATCGTTGTTGAAATTGTTTTTTTTCGATTGATAATCATGGTAAATGTGAACCTAATTAATTCAGAAATTCAGTTTCAGTTATCATGTCTTGAGAAAGAGTACACATTTCTCTTTGACCAGTCTCAGATTGTATTACCAATATTTTAGATAGCTACTTGTAATCATCCATTGATATTTAGTAATGTATATTTTGTAAAAAAGGTAATAACAACTGAGAACCAGAGTGGCGACAATCCTAGGATTTCAATATCACTTCATTAGTATGTTTTTATGTATTATGAAACGCTTAATTTAAACTTAATTTCAGGAACCAGACTATTCAATGTTTCATGATAATGAAAACGAATTACATGCAGTTTTATCATTTTTGATCATATGATCCGCGATCCACCCGGTTGCCCGAGTCTAGGATCCGGAACCGGAATCCGGGTGGTTGCAAAAACCCGGGCATTTGCAATCCTTGACCTATTTGTACGCTATTCAGAGCTAAACCAGTTGATTTGCCCATGCCAAAGCAAGATTGGGTCAAATTGTGGTCAAACATTGGACTAAGATCCAAGACCAAGACAATAATCAACAATAAAGGTCTGTCGTAGTGCATTGAACATTTAAAGAGAGTAACAACTATTAAGTCAATAAAAGACACCAACACCCTTAATTCCCCGACCATACTCGCTGACCCATTAATCGAACCAAAGTCCGCGGTGGAGACAAGCTCGCACCTTCTTCACTAAGTCACGCAGATGGTACAAGAGGAATACGAATGAAGACGCAAGTCATCTCCAAGTGATATCGACAGCATGTTATCATATTGTCATATTTTATTTATAATCATATACGAGTATATTATATATTATATAATTATTGTGATATTACCAACGAATGCTGCTAGCTACAAATGCTGTGTGCGGTTTTTTAACACGGTTTTCTACAGTCTCTACCAGACAGGAAAATCTCCATCCTTCTCCAAAAAATATGAGTACACTTTCGATTTTAGCATGCGCTTTGGAGGAGACATCACACACGATTGACGTTTGGGTAGGAGGCAATGTTCTCAAACAAACTAGCATTTCATTTTTGTCTCTGATGTGACCTTTGGTGCGTATGTGTGATCGAGGCTAGGAAGGCTTGTCTTCTCTACTAAATCGCCGATTGAAAAAGACAATCCTTTTTTCACTATCACGGTTCATTCCCTCAACAATTACAAGCTTTGCTTGCAGCAGTGTCTCTATACTTTTGTTTGAGGGAGAAAGTTGACATCAAAACAGTGAAGCTATGCACGACGATAAATAATTTGTTTGTATTACATGTATACTTCGGGTCTAGGTATTGGCCGGGCCGGGAGTCGGAAATATAGGACTCCGACTCCAGCAAAAATGATAGGACTCCGGGACTCCGACTCCGACTCCGCATCCCTGCGTGCAGCCCAACAGCATTGTGGCGAAAGGCTTCAGCTGCTTAAAACACGAGTTTTTCTTGATTCAGCTGCATTTCGGGATCTTCCAAACAGAAAAATGAATAATAAGCTCAAACTCACTTGTCAAATAATCAAAATGTCTCATGAAGACGTGGAAGTCGGCCTGGTTTTCCCTATTACTTCCGAACAATTAAAAAACCTCAATTACATTTACAGCTCTTGTGTATGTGCATAAGCAAGCATTTCCCACACAAATTCACTCACTTCATAACGCATCATCAGTTTAAACGCTTGGCTCAATTCACATGCGATGCACCAAACTACTTGAAACCACTGATTTCATTATCGAATACCTCATCAACTTTATTACGTTCACATGGATCTTTAAGTATTTAATCATCTGTTGTCTTATTGCCCTCAATATTGGAATAAGTTGACTAGTGTCTGCAGATAAAAAGCACCAGAAATTTAAGTTGCTTGAAAATACAACAGTGATGAAAATGTCATCCCTGGATGATTTTTTAATACGAAAGATTATATTTGACAAGCACTTGTAATGATTTAAGAAGCAAATGTGTAAGAGACAGATGAGAGATGGCCATTTACGTTCGAAAGCGAAGCCACAGGGCTGCATGCTGCATTTCCTCGCTGCAGTGTAGCAGAAGGAATGCGGAAGAAATGATGGGAGGAGGTAGAGGGGTCATCACCGAGAAGGATTGCTGCTTGAATACTAAATGAACCATGTAATGGCACATATAAAATGAATTTTAAAGCTTGGAATGCGACGAGTGACAGCAACCATGAAATCGCAATCGCGCACAGGAAGTTCCTCATTTCGAGCCGCTTGCATTTGTTGCGCCGCCGTAGCTTATATAAGTTAAATATAAATTGGTTGTCGGATGTCGAGGGATATATAAATGAAGCTTTCTTGTATGTATGAACATTGTCTCAACGTAGCATTTACTCAAGCCTTCAAAAAGTCGTAAATGCGTCATCAACCCTGCACTTTTGCAAGCCGCAGAAATGAAAGGAAGCTGGTTAGCGTAAGACAGAACCTGCCAAGATCCGTAGTCAAGATCCACATGCTTGAAACGATGCTTATCTCAACTGCAGACCCGGAATAAAAAATGTAATTGTATTTCATTGATGACTTTATTACTTAGCAATTATGCGCTGATTGACGACTCTGAATACGTTTAGCGCGGAGAACAGGCGGAATTAATTGAAGAAAGTTGCTAAATAAAGCGTCGACTTGTTTAGGGCGGGGATGCGGAGTCCTGTCATTTTGATAGGACTCCGACTCCGGGGGTTGATAGGACTCCGGCTTTTGGTAGGATTCCGACTTCGGTTGGCAAGTATATATAGCCTAGTTTTTTTTAAATAAACTGGTAACCTACATCATAGATCACTATAGGCTTACCTGAACCTATCTTTAATGTCTTTTAAGTTTGTTGTATCAATTATCAATCATTTTCGATGAAAGTATATCAAATGTCGCTTTAAGTTGAATTCATACGATCAAGTTGATCAAAACTACCATAGCAGACGTAGGTCAGCCACGTGTATCTTGTGTGTCTTCAAAGAGGTGCACAGCCACACGCTGCATACAAGGAGCTTTAAAATAAAATAAAATAATTAATTGTTGCGCGCCATTCAACCATCGACCGTAAGGCTCGTTCCGCTGGACACCGAAGGCCCGTCACATTACCAAAACCTAATTAAATTTCACTTTTGACCAAGAAAATGTTTACTTCGAGTCAGATGCTCTCTCTACTTGCCTGTGATTTGCGAATAATTACACTATTATTTCATTCTTCAACGATGAATTTCGACTTGTATTCTATAGAGCCTGTTTCGCTTTAGTTATTGCGCTTTCATACATGAAAAAACTATCGCCTAAAAAGACAATTATCACACTATTTCATCACTGCGAATGCATGCACATGCAAACACTCTTGTCTGTGTTTTAACGAATTGCTAATTGATGTTAACAAAAGGTCACTTCAATAGGGTGTAGCTTCTAATTTACTAAATTAAAAGGACATTTTCAAAAGTTAAAGTTTCTATTTATCTTTAATTTAGACCTGATTTTGTCTTAAATTGCTTGTAGCTTTTAACCATGTTTCTCTTGAAGGAACTCTGCTCTTTGATGTCAGTGTTCTTTATGATGCTCTATTTTCATTAGATTTTCCCTTCACGTTAAAATGCATACAGGTCGATTGTTTCACATTTGCATTTTGCATCTTGGGACTAGCAATACCCTCCACATCAAAACACTAAAGGAGGCGATTTCCGGGTAAAGCCCCTAACGGATTTCGTGTCAACTGATTCTAATTAAAGATGAGTTGCTTCACCATTAGAACTTATCTTTACAAGTTTGGAAATTTGTTATCAAGTGTCTATAGATGAATGAGTCTCATAACTTTGCGTATATTTTTAGATGCTCTTTATAATCATTATGAATACTCCTAATGTCATGCTTTTGATCAATTGGTTAGAAGAATTTCATGTTGATGATTATGTTATCCTCTGCAGTGAAGCTGACTTATTGTTGAGCTAATCAATGTAAAATAAACAAAATACTGTTTAATAAAGCTCAAACTGTGGACAAAAAATCTTCTTGATAACAGCAGGTGACGAGCAATAAACTCGATGAAGAAATGGTCATTGTCAAAGAACCTGCGTCGATAATTAATAATTAACAATAATTTCTATAGTCTACAAATTCAGTTTTTTTATTTAATTACATGGCAGGCTATTTGATGACATATTCAATTATTTACTTAATAATTCAAAGTAATTTTAAATCCACCTGATGCAATTTCACTGGTATGCGCCATAAGAGCTGGAAGCCTCGGCTGATGGCTATTATGTCTGATATTAGAAATACAGCCCTGTGAATTGAACTAGCAATTTTCTTGTTTTGCCATCTCTGATGAGAAAAAGCGGCATAATAGTTGTTGAAATCTTCATATATTTATCTGTTTCAGATGTCATAGTAAATTGACTTAAGTTTATCATGATGAATGATTGAGTGTGTTAATTTGATGCTCACCTAGTATTTTGATGCAATTCCTTTAGACTTCAAGGTTTCAAGTCAAAACAGCCTTTCAAACTATAGTCCTGAAAATAAGTTTTGATAAAGCTGATGTAGGGAAAGCCACAAACCGGAATCTAAGTAACAGAAACTATTTCTACAACATGGGATTCTGTTTATATTTTAACCAGAAAGACAATAGTCTATGAGTTCACGGAAGTTGGCCTAAATAGCCCTATTTTCAAATTGTCAGAAGCTATTGAGTTTTCAGTTAAAATCTTAACAGAAACTTAGGTCTTATATGTAGCTGAAGATGCTTCTACTATTGAAATTCCAGTTTGTGGCTTTCCCTTGCGCAGTTTGAACAAGAACATTCTGATGACCATTTTCCAGGAAGACCATTTTTACTTAACACTGACTTCATCACCGCCACGCTTTGGCATGCTATCCACCAAATTGGTTAAAAGGCTTGTCTCGATGTAGTGATGCCAAACATGAGTAATGGATGCCAACAATTCTGATTTAGTCCTCGACTTTTTCCCATTCACCCGTCTCTTCATAATTCCCCATAAATTTTGTATTAGGTCCAGACTGTTCTCAGGCCAGGGAGAGGCTTCTACCCTGTCTGGTTCTTAAAACTGGATGCTACTTTAGTTGGGGAAGAATTGTCTTGAAAACCCATTTCGTCGCAGCAAAATATCTTCATTTGTATGGAAGCACCCTCTTCCGTTTTCTCACACACATATACAGATGCTCGATTCCACGGTTGATGGAGCCCCAGATCATTACAGATTGCGCGAAGTTGACAGTTAGAGTTTGGCTAAAGTCGCTTGATCTTTTATCAGACGACAGACCACTGTTGTTGAAATGTTCAACCTTTCAGCAATGACCCCCTGAGCATGCTTTTCTGTGTGCAAAAGTCTGATACAGGCTTTGGTGTATAGACTCATGTATTTTCTTCTGCCTATTGTCATCTGAATTCTTAGTTCCGCTTCTTCGTCAAAATCGGCGCATTCAATGAGTAAGTTCAGTGGCATTGGTGTATATTTGCAAGTAGTGTTAGGGAAGTGCCCTAGGTCTGGATTTCGTAACATATAAGCGTAATTAGAATCAAATCTTCACTAATACACTTAAAATGCTGCCAATGATGTCTCGACTGGCAAAAATAAGAAATTGCTAATTCAATTCACAGGGCTGTATCTTCATCATTTGATTATTTGAATTCTCTGAGTGAATTTCATATTATGGCCCATCAACATGGTTCTTAAGCAATGCGATGAAATAAAGACCGGCATGAACACGTCATTTTTTCAAATAGACTGCTTGTCTTCAGTACTTTCGTTTTCCCTGTTTTCATAAACATAAATACAACTTACAACAATGGCAGCTATCTGCACATCAAATATGATGCACTTTATTTGTGATAGACAAATGCGCTATGCATGTACAATATTTAAAGCAATGAAAATTCACTATGCATTAAATGCTTGAAATTTCTCCTTACCGTTCAACAGTTATAAATGTAGCTACAGATGGTGCATTGGCCCTAAAGCATACGATAATGTTATCAACAATAAGATTTTTAGAAAGTTTCTTGAGGCGATTACACTTAATGCAATTGAAATTTTCATTGGTAAAGTGCTCAAAACGATACAATTTCTCAACGGATCCAGGTACAAAATTTATCCGGGCCGGGCCAGGGTCTAATATTTTGAAGTCAATATTTGCCAGGCCCGGATCCTCATTGAACAAACTATTCACGCTTTCAAAATTTTTGGCCAATAATTTAATCGGATTGATCAGAAATTGGAATGCCCGATGAGAAAGTGAATTAAGAATTTTCTAAATGTAAACAAAGAACAAATAAAGGGTTTGAACAGCTTAAGTTAATAACTCTACCTCTTCATGCACTAGAAATTTGATATCTTAATCGCTACAGTCTTACATGATTTAAAATATAGCGCGACAATGTGCTATTTACAACATCAAGTGATAAATCCGAACTTTGTATGCAAACCAAATATTGGTCATAAATAGTCACGCAGTTTTTCCACATTTGGCTCAATTTGAGCTTGATTAAACCAACGTGAGGCCGATGTAGCATTGCAAATGAATTGGAGACAATACAATTGTTTCATCGCTAAAATATTATCCGCGAGTAATCCCAATGTAATGTTCTACTGCAAGAGTGTATATGCATGAAGGGTATCTTATCATGAAGGGTATTTCTTGGGAATTTGTTAGACATGAAATGTTTCATCACTTACAGCTTTATGATTAAATAAATATTCATTATTATTGTAATAAATTTTTCAATTATTTTTTAGAAAAATAAATAGTCAATTAACATTAATCAAATCACAACAAAAAGTACCGGTAAGGAAGTTAACAGACTTCTTGAGCATATTTGGAATCACTATCAGGCGAGAGAACATGCCTTTCGAATTCATTTTGAATCACTGTCATAATGGGCGAGTGTTCACTCTGCTTCAAAGGGTTCCAAAGATGTTTTCTTGAATAAGCCCTTAAAATATAATTAATATGATAATATAAGATAAGATAACTCATTAAGATATTATATTTACTGAGTCATCGAGCCTTTTTGATACACAGACTTTCATTTCTGACGTTGACTTTCAGGAGAGCGTGCGGTTCTTAGGTGTATTTCTCAGTGATACTTTGAGTTGGAAACTTCACATAGACCACATTGAAAGCAAGTGTGCGCAGCGATTATACATTTTGGGCCGGAATAGAGCCCTCACCACTCCTGACCAATTTATTCTTATTTTCAACGTTTTAATTCGTTCATTAATAGAATATGCATGCCCTGCCTTTATAGGCTTATCAAAAAGTGATTCAAATAGACTTCAAGCTATTCAGAACCGTTGTTTAAAAATCAAAGATTGTGGTGTCGCGATTGATCTTGATACGAGGAGGAAATCGGCAGCTTTGAGGCTTTTTGAACGGATACGGTATGCCGAAACTACCATAAGACTCTTAATCCCGCATAAACTACCAAGTGGTCGGCTTTCAGTCCCGTTCTGTCGAACTTAGATCCGGCGCAACTCATTTTTTCCGGCAATGAGCATCCTGCAGTCGTCTACTTTTTGTGATTAACATTTTTGCAGACTACATAATTTGTGAAACACTGAAATGTTGAATTGACTTGTGTTTTTCTGATTTTCATTTTGCTTATCAATAAACATATCTCTCTCTCTCTCTTTTACTTTAAAAGCCAGGAGTTAGTTGTCCTTTGGAGATGTACAAAATAAAAGTTCTTTGTTACTCGTTCATGATAGAGAGAAATTACTGCTACGAAACAAGAAGGGACGTGCGGGAAATCAATAAGTACCTCATTACCTAAGATAAAGTTGTGAGGATAAGTGTGAAGGACGGATAAATGTAACTGAGAAATGAGAGCTGTGCTTGAAGAAGTTAATTTAGAGAAGGTGAAGCAATTTGTAATGAGGTTGCGAGGCTTGATAACTCTAGTTCTCAGAAGTACTTCATTACAATCAGTACAGCTGCAAAAGTCCAGGAAGTGATTAGATTATGCGTGAAGATGCATTTCATGAGGTCAACGCCTTTGTATAGAAGATAGTATACAACAGCTTCATCAATTCACGTCAAACATGTTTCTCTAACAGGTTTGTACAGTGCTCCACTGCCACAAGGAGATCTAGTTCAAACCTCAAGACATGAACCTTAAAACATGAAAATATCGAATGATAAATTATCCGGTTTTCTTGAAGCAGCATAATCATTTTGAAATGAGGATAGATGACAGATAGGATGCTGATAGAGAATGCAACCATGTTAAATCTAAAAATCTCTATCGTTTTTTCTAAATGTAATCTCACAGATGGACCTTCACGTAGAGTGTGGGGGGTGTTAGGGCACTATACTTACACTTTAATTCCTTTAAACAATTTTGCTTCTCCTCACTGTAGTGATTTCATTTGCCATGTCAGCAAGTAACGCTCTGATTATGGAACTCATACACTGTATGTAAGGCTGTCAAACATCCCGCCAGCTCATGCACGTCTAGTGGTTGTTCCAACGTTCATTTCACTAAAGCTTGCCGACAAAGTAACTGCGTACCTAGTTGGTATTCGATAAAGGATGATAAAAATGACTCCCTTCGGATCCGTCGTCTGGCGTCGAGGACCATGAAGCGCAACACCATCGCGTTCCAGCTACATCTGATTTGAGCAAGAATTGAATCTGCAACGTTGGTAATCTGCTGTCCCTTCATGACTTCTTAATGCTTGAATTTTTTGATTTTCATTTGACAAAAATTTAGAAGTCTGCAAATGCTTCAAATACGTCATGGGAAGTGTTACTTGTCAATTCAAAATTTCGAGTGGCCAAATAAAAGCATTGATGGAGGGAATTCCATAATCTTTCACTTATACATTAATTTGATTACATTTTCATGGCATTGTGCTAAGTTTAAAATATAGCTATTTTTTACAGAAAAATGTGAAAAAACAAAATCATTAAATAGAAAACTGTAGTGCAATTCCAATAATCAATGTATTATCAATCATGCAGGCCAACCAGAATTCTGCTAAGAAAATTTACCGCAAATATTGGAATATTAGTTTTATGACATTTATAAGTATCGCTGCCTATTCTTTCACAATGTCAAAATGATAAATAATGTAATCCAATGCACTGGGAATTTCATCTTTGCCTCGATTTCTCCTTCAATCACTCTTGTATTGCAGCATATCTTGTGCCTCCTTGTGTTTTAGTATAAGTATGCCCTCAAGCATAGAATTAAATATTTTGTTTATCTGCTTCGGTCTGCTAGAAATGTGATTAATACGGAATCGCCGGCAGATCGAGGAACTGATTAAGTGGGCAAAAAGGAATTCACAATACCTTACAGAGATAGGAAAAAAGTCGTTCGACGCTATGCGGACTAATGTGAGTCCAAGCAAAGTGCTTTGATTGCCAAAATGCCTTCAGATCCGAAGAATTCAGACCATTGCGCACAAGTTTTCTCCATAATGTTGGCCCTTCCGATCATTATTAAAAAGTCTCTTCTCAGCCAGTCCTCACTGCAAAGTGCATACACTGAATCGAATGTTACCCAAGACAGCGATGAGTGTTTTGGTGTGTGCGAAGTGATATCACAGCACGCACGCATCTCACTGGCTCTGGTGTCCTCTGCTGACAGCTTATTGTTTGCCATTTCCAATAGCAAGCGAAACACGAATTATACATTCGAGAAGGAGCAAGTTGCTTAATTATGTGACGTGCCATTTCGATATTAAGGCTACCTATAGCCATTTCTTTCTAGGAAACCGAAGCGCGCGCAGATGAATCTAATTCTGTGCCCTCAAGATCCCACTAGCGTCCCACTAGCGTGAGCTCGCGTGACGTTGGTGACCATTGAAACCACGACCAGTAAAATGTCTGTCACACGTCGCCGTCAGTTCTGTGTCAGAGACACTAACACGATCGTCATTCGCGTTCGTGTTTTGACAATTAGAGTGGTCTTTTATTCTCGCGTCGATAATTAGGATTGATTGCAAAATTTCAAATCGAGATAATTTGATGACTTGAGCTGCTCTAGGTAAAACAAGCTATCTAGAATACATTGTACATGTCTTTCACGATGATGAAGGATAAATAGACAGCTTTCCTTCAATCTACTTGCACAGTTAGAGGACCAATACATGTGTATTGGAATTGACAAACAAATGGGTGAACCACGAGCAGCTGTGCGGCAGGGATGCGGAGTCGGAGACGAAGTCCGGGAGTCCTATCATTTTCCTATCACTCCGCTTGTAACTAGACCCGAAATATGATGCAAACAAATTATTTATCCTCGTGCATAGCTGGCACTGTCTTGATGTCAACTTTCTCAATCAAACAAAAGTACAGAGACACTGCAGAATGCAAAGCTTGTAATAGTTGAGGTAATGAACCGTGATAGTGAAAGAAGGGTCTGGTAGACACTGGAGAAAAACTGTGTGAAGCACACATCAGCAAGATGAGGAGCCGAGTCGCAAGCATCCGACTTAAAGGGACATTTTATAAACTTTTTTCGAAAATCTTTGATAATTGATACAGTAATGATCACTAAAGATAGGCTCAGGTAAGCCTATGATCTATGATGTAGGTTACCAGTTTTTTTTAAAAAAAACTAGGCAATATATAGTATACTTGCTACCCGGAGTCGGAGTCCTATCAACCCCCGGAGTCGGAGTCCTATCAACCCCCGGAGTCGGAGTCCTGTCAACCCCCGTGGTCGGAGTCCGCATCTGAGAGTCGGAGCGACCCTCAGCTCGCTGGTGGACCGAGCGCGCTACCCACTACCCGAATTTGAGCAGAGCAATGTACGCCTCGTCGACGCCATTTCCGCCACTAGTTGCGTGCATTTTATGATAGCGGATTTTATCATAAACTACAAAATGTGCACTCTGAGTCCAGCACAACTTGATAAGTGGCTTCTTATTACTTTTAGATCGGCCACTACAGCTATTTGACAGAAATTACTGAACTTTTAATCATATTCACATTATTACTTTGTAATTCCTTTCAGCTGGGGCAGCCTCCTCCAGTGAGATATTGTTTTGCATTGGAAAATAAATTTTAAATGAATTACTCGCAAAATAAATTTCGTGTTATTTTCGTGTTATTTGCGGACGGTTTGGATTTCATGTTCGTGTCGTGTCGTCTTAAGGTGGAGCAGTCGTGTTTCGTGTCGTGTTGAGGACAAAATTCCGACGACTTCAGACCTCTAACTTCAAGCAGTATCGTAATGATCCTTCCACAATAACGTTGTTGTATCATCAACTTGGAAGGCAACACCATTTAGCTGTTACTTCTTTCGTCATTGACTAATCACGCTGGAATCCACCATCAACCTGCAAGATGCGCTTTATTACGGTAGACTTTGAAAGTCAGACTTAAACTTGAATCCTCGGAATCCTTCATTCATACTTGTCAAACGCTATGAGCGCACTGTTGTTCATAAAGTTCCAAATGAGTACTAAGGAGTACTTACTGAAAAGCGACTACGAACTGAGTCTATTTAATATATTCTAGCATGTTCTAGTACTCTTTGAGTGCGAAAATATCAGTACTTATTTTAGAGCTCTTTTGGTTCAAAGCAGTACTTATATATATAGTGATATATAAGTACTATAAGTATATATACTTATATATAAGTATATATACTGTATATATAAGTACTATATATACTCTTATTCGTACTTATTTTAGTACACATTTAGTGAGTTGCATGGGACACTCACCTCCACTAAATCGAAAAATGCCATGCGGCATATCTAACACGCTATGCCTCAGATGTACATCCATCGAAGAACTGCTTTGGCAATCAAAGCATAGAGTAATTATATTAGGTAGAGTGGTAATTCCGCATTTATTAAATCCCAAATGTGTATACACTTTCAAATTTATTAAATGAACTCGAGGGGATACAGGTGGTATTGTCACCAAATGTGAGATATGCAAATTTTTGCAGTTTTGAAGAAATTGCAACGGAATTGAGTGATCATATGATTGTAATGCAGAAGGAATGATGGTATTTTGCAGATCCTCCGTGTCATGACAGCCTTGGAGATTTAATGTTTGTTAATTTTGAAATTCGATGGGTTCCTATTACTTTCATGTTCAACCTCAAGAGAATTTTCTTAAGCGTCATCATATCACAGGCAACCTGCCACTGGCAGAGCAAAATCACAATCAAAGACAATAATTTCAATTAACTTTGAAAGATGTAAATGGGTCCACATCACTATTCAGATTCAAGAAATGAAACTTGAATTTAGTGAATCATCAAATCATGCGGGTGGAAATTGAATTAAAAAATTGAAATTTCAGCCAAGAAAACACGAATAACATCGCGACTTTTTCATGATGACTTCCATCATAATACGGTTCATGAAATTCCATTGATAATCAGCTTAATTTCCACTAAGTTAGGTTGCTTGCCAGCAAATATTCATTCCTTTTGATATCCAACTTGTTTCATACTACTTATATAGGAGCGACATCTCGGTAGTATATAAATTGGCAAATAAAAAAAATAAAAATAAATTTTGACTTTTTTAAAGCTGCTCAAATAATTTTTTGGACCACGATAACGTAATCTCCGCAAAAACTGAATCTTCTGATGTGAAAATTTTCACTGTGTACAGATACTTTTTTGAGTCGACACTCTACCTATAAATCCCTACTCTATGGATTAAGCACAAATTTAGAGCACAATCGGAGACGATGACAAACGTTGGCAGGACTCAAAGCACTGTCAGAGAAGATGGAAAACATTGGCAAAGCTAAAACACAGTCGGTGAGAATGGTAAGCGTTGGCAGGATACAAACCACAGTCGAAGAGAATGGGATGTGTGCTGATAGTAAGAATTGTATGATAAATCGTCATCGAGGTAGCCAACACGAGCAGTGACGATATAGAGACAGCGCTGTGAAGTGTGAAGTAATGTTATGGCAATGCAGCGACGCAGCTCGATCGATGGACCGCTATTGTCCTACCTACCACCATTTACGCTATAGAAATCATGGAACACGTATCCTAGTATTTGTTATCCACCCCCAGTGGAAAAATTTTAATAATATGATGCTGGGCCATTATCTTCCCGACAGACTGCTGTTGGGAAGTTGTCGGGAGATAAAAGCGTGTGATCATTTGTCTCTCCTGTCGGCGAAACTTGGTGGTCCCGATACATTTGCGACAGTTATAAAACTTCTCTTTCAAGTGCCGATCGTGCAGGCGGAAACGTGGAAAGTGATGAACAAGGGAAACTTCTCTCGCCACCAATTATATCAAAGCTCGTCTCTCGCTTCTCCCATCAGCATTCCCTAAACACGGATGAACTTTCCAATGCATCACCACTGAGATGACGTCAATTTCGCATGCAGACTTGGATCATTTTCTCTTCACTTTCTCTACCATTCATTGTGACTGTTTGTGTGCAATCTTCTTCCGTCCAATTTTGCTCAATTCACCGAAGTCCATAATTTTGTGAATAAGCTATAGGTAAGTCATTGACTGCATATGTGTCACATAACTAAATTTTCCAATAAATGTAAAATGTAGGCCTATTGTGCTTTCTGCAGTGGACTGTCATCTTATTGAGAAGTTTACATGTCTACATATTGCCCATAATCAACGATGACATTGATTATGGAAATAGAATGGAGGATACTGATAGACGACTAACATATTTTATGAAAAGAATATTTTACATGCTGGTTACGGCTGATGAAACAATGAGTAGAAAATCTTGTTCTTGATATAATAAGTCATATAGTTATGAAGTTGTGGAAGGACCAAATGACCTAAGTACATCCACTGAGTTTTATCCATTGACAATGACATTAATATACTGACTCACATTTTCCTTAACGCCTTGCTGCATAGGTGAATAAACGACTAACAATGACTTGTAGCCATCATATGGGGGGTGGTGAAGAGTGAATACAGAGCGCTTAGCGTGGCTTACGGGAGATGAGAGAGCTCCCATTGTTAAGTCTTGATGTATGAGGCGAAGTTTGTGTAGAGGCGGATTACATATTTATCACACAGCGATTACATCTTTATGGGATTCGAGGATGAACAGGATCTGTTTACTTGTGGGAATCGAAAAGGCAAAGATTGATGTGCAGGATTTGTTTACATGTGCGGATCGCAAAAAGCATACTGTATTTATTGATGGGATGAATTTAATGACAGGATCAGTTTACATGTGGGAAACGCAACAATTGAATGATGTCTGATTTATCTTTGTGACATATCTTTCAAGACATATCATTACCTATTCAGTATTTTGTCAGTCACTATGTGTAGGACCCCGCTCGTCTGGGTTTGAGTGTTCAGGTTAGGGGTTGAAACACAACTAGACGAGTACCTGCTGATGACTGACGGACTGCAGTATTATGTTTTATATCCCTTAATCGGTAGCTGAAGTAGTGGTCGATGTATTGTAATTCAAATGAAGAAATGTGGAATTACATGAAGTACTATAGACGAATGAAGAAACTGGCGATGACAAATTCAAGTGAAGAAATAGTATTTTCCATGTGTAGTCTTAGGTATAGTGTGTATAGTTTCATTGCTTTCGGTGTAGTAGAATGTCATTGTAGTTCTATTGTTTACCTCCATTATCCACTTTCCACTTATCCACTCTTACCATTATCCACTTTGTGTAGTGTCAGATGTAGTTCACTTGTAATCGGTGTAGTAGCATCGTTGTATTTCCATATTTTACCTCCACTTTTCCAATTTCTATTCATCGGTTTCCTGTTGTTTTATAATATCCATTTTTAATTTCCTTAACCTATGGTGACCATTGTCTTATTCTATTTCCACTATCAGCATCTATAGTCGGTACAGTATATTAGACGTCTGCTTTGAACGTATATACGGCAGTGTTTGGAATCTATCGTATTAGTACAAGTCTTAAGATTTCCAGTTTTACCAGATATTGGGCCAAAGCTGATCAACTTTAATTCGTTGCCACGAGAAAGCTACATTGAGTTCTTTTAAGAACTGATTAATCCAATGGTTACACTAGCATTGCCTTTGTACACTTGCGGATTGGAGAACGCCATCAGTCCTCATTAGGACTACTTTAACTAATAATTTAAATTAGTAAGCATTATATTCTATTATAAATGGCTACTGGGATGACTTTCATCATCGTATGAGAATATGCTGTATCTAGGTTTTGGTGTAAAAATGCATGCACTGAAATTTTGTAGCCTATACTTAATTTTCTACTGATGAAAATCGAAATAGACAACAACAAATTAAAGCTATAAAATAATAAAGACAGCTTCATCTTATCATTACAAAAATATTTGGTAAAATTGAGAATTCAATTCAAAAATTGATATATATTATATATCTTGGTTTTTTTTAAAAATTTGGAATATACTGTTGCTCCGAAGTCCGAACTGGCTCAAAACACTGTGAACGACGCAAAATATCAAAATATGTCAATAAATGTTCCTAATCAATGCAATTTAAAGGAGTAATCGTGCCTACACTTGAAGAAAGATACACGCAAACCGAACTTTCCACTGTTTTTCTTCAAACATAAAGGGCTCAGTTTTTTTATCACCTTTCTTAATTTTAGCAGATATTTTCAAAGCGATAAGATAAAGCTGCCTTTCTTAATGCACGGGCTAGTTCCTAGCTATGGACCAGTTCTGAGTTTTGGCTAGTTTAAATTAAATGGTTACCCAATTTACAATTTAGAAAATGCAGAAATTTGTGCAATAATATAATGGAAAAATAATGATAATAGAGATAATGATATGATTATGATGGTAAGAAATACTTGCATTGTAATTACATATTCAATGTTTATCGAGGAATCACTCATCTAGGATCATCCATCTGTTATATACACATACGTTCTAAACCTACTCATTAAACAATAATTCAAGTAAATATTCTGCTGATGATTTTAAATATTGTACAAGATTCATAAAAGGAAATAATCACTGTACGAAATAGCTTGTAAAATAAATGTGCGATGTAATTACTAAAAAATATTTTGTTTTTGCATCATTTCATATTATTTGAAATCAAATGTCTTTTTTCTTCACGTTTTATTCTTTTATCAATGTCCAAATAATTACTGAAAAATAATCTGCAATTGAATTATAATACAAATGTGGAATTTTGTTCCGCAGCACTTCTAATTCTATCGTTCAATCGAGTGAAAAGCGTATTAAGATTATTTAATGAAGATTTAAGAAACAATGTACAATCTTACGTAAGATAGCCTTTGATATTCATGACTTAGCATCATATCTTGATACTGTAGACAAGCTTTGCTCAATTACATGCTGTATTTCATACAACAGCCCGGTCTAAATAATAGTTTTTACCATAAATAGATGTAATATTTTGCAGATAAGATAGGATTTTAGTATATTCAATTTTGTCTCAAAAAATGATTAGTGAGTGCATAAGTACATGCATTTCAACAAGCTGAATAAATGATACAAATTTTACATCAAGTTATTTCTTTGTTGTAATTTTTGATAAAAATAAGAGGACAAACTTAATATTTCGACCATGAAGTGGCCATCGTCAGAAATCTATTTACTCCAATTCCTGCATTAGATTCAAATTACAAAAACACACAAACGATAGTAGGCTATATAACGCATACAATCCTAAATGAACAAATACCGCGGTAAAGAAAATCAGTCAGAAATCTTAAGACTCCATAAACTAAGCAAATGGTAATTGCTCTCTAGATTAGAAAATCAGACCTTCCTCTCCATTTCTTTAGTATTGTATATAGCCTACTATCGTTTGTATGTTTTTGTAATTTGAATCTGATGCAGGAATAAGATTTAATAGATTTCTGACGATGGCCACTTCAGATGGTCGAAATATTAAGTTTGTCCTCCTATTTTTATCAAAAATTTTACAATGGTGAAAAATAATGCAAGTAAAACATCGCAATTGTCTTCCATGTCATGCTACTCACATGCTTTCCTTTCGTAAGAACATGAACATGCTTCCACCCCAACTTAGCGATTTTTTATTCTTGTGTGTATGTAGAAACATCAGCATTTATTAGACAAACATTATTGATCTTAGAAGTTTGAAAATTAATTTATTACTTTCTTACGATTATGATATATGGAGGCATGATATTTCCAATTGCATTTGGCTTTCTCAGGAATCAAAGGAAATTTTGTACAACCGGTACCCAATATTTCGGCATTCATAATCAAGGGTGCGAGCATAGATGCACGGTGTATGTCAATTTGTGTACAAAATGAGAATAAGTAGGCCTACAGGCTGTCTGTAGGTTATATAAACTGACATCTGCGTTGAATTAGCCTGTCTGTGTATTCATTGTTGCCCTTGATGAAGAATACCGAATGGGTAGGCCTAATCACTAATACTCATGTAGGCCCACATGTAGGCAACATGTAACTTAGGAATAACTCTAAAGAACATACTTAATAATTTAAAAAACACACATACTTCATGATTTCAGAGAAAAACTTCTTTTATTCCGATGATAGGTTCAATTTCTCGAATCTAGAAGTCACCATGTTCGATCTCAAATCATGCAATCAACCACTATCTGAGGACAAAGTTGAGACTCTTACCATATAATGTAGGCTTAATTGTATTGGATTTTGTCGAAAATAAGATTTATCAGAAAATTGCGAAGTTGGTAATGCTAACCCAATAAATGTGCTTGAAAATGTTTCTCATTTGCTAGAATCAATTTTAGCTTCCTGAGGCCGAAATATTTTTTTAATACATCGTACTGTCATTTTCATTTTTTTGTCTTCCAGAATCCCCACACCGTCAATAAGTCGCTGAGAACGTCGAGAAAGCAGAGGTGAAGGATCCCATTTACTTTACGCGAATGACCTGAACTGTGGAAGAAAGAACAGGAGGCGCCTGTGGTAATTCCTCTGCTGTATGAAGCATACTATAATAAATATTGAAGTACTGTTGTTCTCGTTGTTCCGCTCTTGTTTCATGGGTGATAAGAAAGTGAGGAGGAGGTGGAAGGAGGAGAAGTAAGAGGTTTCATTGTAATATCAAACTCATGATATTCTTTTTGCTATAATACAGAAAGGGCATGACGAATTAACCAGCAGTAACAAAATTTTGATCGGTGTCGGGTGAGCGTTGGCGTGTATCGGGCGCATATTGGGTGAGTGTTGGCAACTCATGTTGGGCCGATACAAATGCGCTGGGCCACTTTGCTTATCGGGCCAACATCAGATGGATGATATTGGGCCGTTAGAATTTTTTCCACTGGGCCTTGAATCCAACATGTACTGACTGACTGATGCCTCTTCAATTATCGACAATTGACATAACATAGGACATGTATTAATACAAACTCGAATGGCCTTCGCGAGGTCAATCGGAATTTCACGCTGGTATGTTCTTCCTTCTTAGCACTTCTTGCCATATATTTCTTCGGATTAGTACCTAATGAGCATCTTATTGCTTCTGTGAATTTAAGTTCGGTGATTTTAGTACTCTTTCATTCAATACTCTGATTGGTACCTAAATAGGACTATTTGACTTACAATGTACAGTAGACGTTTATGTCTTTGAACTCCCTATGTAATGGCATTTTGCTAATTAACCGAGTAATCTAAAGTGAAGGAAGTTGCCCCATCTCTCCATAAAGAAGTCAGCGAAGCCCAAACGCCTTATTTTGTCTTCGACTGTTGGTAGTGGTAAGATTGGCATCGTCGATTTAACCAAAAGACGTTCAAGCTTGAATTCTTCAATCAGTCAGAGAAAGAGTTGCGGTAACTTAGAAATATATCAGGGAGGCAATAATTGGCAACAAAACAGACTAGCAAGTTGGCTACTACATGCAGTATGACTACATCTACATAAAAAGTAATCAACAAAGCATCTAATTTTACCTTGATGCAATAGCTTGAAAAAGTAATCAAATTTCTGCGTAAAAGTGTGACAGATTTTATATTCCCTTCAAAAATGCTTCTATTTGCCACTCGAATAATTTAAAATTAACAAATAACACTTCTCATGACGCATTTAGAGTATCCCAGTCTTCTGAGAAGCACTGCATATACATAATTTTTATTGATTAATGAAATTAATGTTGTTTTTCAGTCTTTCTACGAAAAAAAATAATTAATAAATTGCATCAAAGACACAAGAAGCAGTTTTTCTTGAAGACTTCGTATCAGTTTTTGGAAAATTTTTGATGGTTCATCTCTTGTGTAGTCGCAAGGGTGTCAGCCACTCATGATGATACGGGCACATTTTTCTGCAATCTATACTGTCTGGAGCAAAAACTATGCAATATATTCCGGTGTCTTCGGACCAGAGCATAAATATGCCTTTCTCGAAAGGCCGCATCTCAAAAAGGTCAATAGTTATCGATGTCATGCATTAAATGCAAGTCAAATATCTTTTACTATGTGTAAAAACCAACGGTTTCATGCATCATTTGTAATGAACATCAAGGGAGCTATTCGATATAAGCATTCAAAGAGCTTTGATGATAACTATACATTCTCTCGGTTTGCAGGAAACTGTAAAAATCGAGATGCGACCCTTTATAAAATGACCGACGATATGAGGAGAACCGTGATTTATATTGGATTAAATTTGAAAAAGCAATCAAGAATGTTCGGTTGCGGAAAATGGATGTCTGCATGACTTTCACAGTGTGAAGCAGCGGCCTGTCCAACGACATTCATCGACAAGCACGTGAAAGACCTTGACTTCTAGCATTCAATGAAATTTTCACAAAAAGATAAGATAATTAGATCAAAAGCGCTCTGTTTCCATTTTTATTTTCTTGATTAATAGAATTTAAACTCTTGAAGTTTTCCGAGGATGTTCTCATTATCCTAAAAATCAACTTTTTAAAGGTCTATGAATTAATACCGGAAGTTTGCAGAGCATACTTTTAAAAGAGCTCAAATTTCATTAATCAACAAAAGTGGAGACAAAAGTTCACTTGTATTAAGCATTCCGAAGGTAAGAGCGAACGAACTGAATGCGATAAGGACAAACTAAAGGTGAGCATCAGCAAAACTGGAAATCAACGCTTTTAACAGAAAAACAACAACACCAGAGAGCCATAATGATCTTTAAGATATTTGATGGCAATCACCGCATTAACTGGAATAATCGCCGTAAATATGTACGTATGCATTTTACATCGAATATTTTATATTTTTACCTGTCACCTGGTGCCGTCCAGTCGCGTACTGGATACTGGATCCTTCTCCATGCAAAGCGGTCTCTTGCTTCCCGTGTCATCCGTTCGTTTATATTTACTTATGACATAAGTGCCCAGTTTTGGTGACGATAGAAAAGTTCTTATATTGCGACTCATATAATTCAACCAAATTGTGCAATTTCAAAGACTCTCATCTTCATCTTCAATGGCTTGTGTAGTAAAACGGAGCAAATCAAGACAATAAAAGAGTTAAAGGTCTATAATAATTCACAACTTTAAATACAATGGGAAAGAGCTGGTGCTATCGTTTGATAAAATATCTGTGTCATAATCAGCTATGAAGACTGATTCTGCAATGCGAGTTTTGTTCGTACAGGCGATGACGAAGAATGATTGTTCAAAGTTCATATGATTGTGTAACGTTATTTCAGATGGTAAAGGGCGACCTGACAAGTGCTCTCGAATACGCGTTTGTAGATGTCGAGTTGTCTCGCCTATGTAACACTTGTGACAGTGTTCACAAACAAATTTGCGGGCTATGTTCGAAGCGAGACAACAAGACACTATCTTTGCGATGAATAAAATGAGCAGTTATCATGGTCTTGAAAACGGGAATGATTTTGCAGTTAATCAGATTTTTATTAAAACAATGAATGCGCCTACGAAGTTCAATTTCCGATTCTTGAATGTAGGGCATTTTCCACTAAATGATATTATCTTCATGCTAATTAGCAACGTTTGTGCCAGATTGATCACCTATATCATTAACAGCGCTGTGAATAATGCTTTCAATTCAACTTAACGTTTAGCATCGAGGATGTAATGGATGTTGCAACCACTGTTCATAGCTGCCTGTTTATATTTCTTTATACTGTCCTGTCATTTTGATAGGACTCCGACTCCGGGGGTTGATAGGACTTCGGCTTTTGATAAGACTCCGACTCCGACTCCCAATGGCAATTATAAGCTTGTAAAGCCTAGCTTTTTTAAAAAAATTGGCAATCTACATCACAATTCATGGGCTTAGCTGAACCTATCTTTAGTGATCATTGCTGTATCATTTTCGATGAAAGTTTATCAAATTTCGCTTTCAGTTGGATGCATACGACTGGGCTCCTCCCATCTTGTTGATGTGTGCTTCACACGGTGATTCTCCAGTCTTTACCAGGCAGGAAAATCCCCCATCCTTCTCCAAAAAATATCAGTCACACTTTCGATTTTAATATGCGCTTTGGAGGAGCCATCACACACGATTAACGTGAGGATAAGAGGTAGTATTCTCAAACAAATATTGGTGCGTATGTGTGATCGAGACCTGGAAGGCTTGTCTTCTCATTTAAATCACCGAGTGAGAGGACAATCCTTCTTTCACTATCACGGTTCATTCCCTCAACAATTACAGGCTTTGATGCACTTCTGTCTCTTGTGTACTTTCGTTTGACGGAGAAAGTTGACATCAAGACAGTGACATGAATCCCTAGTCCAAAGTCCCCTCAGCGATGGCCGCCACCCCTCTTCGGAGGCAAGGTCTGGGGTGGGACCACAAGGGTTACTGCCTCCACCGGTCAGTGCTGTTCACCCTGTGTGAATAGCTTTGGCTGAGGAATGGTATCGGGATGGCCATCTCCTCCTCGGGGCACTCCTCGCCAGCAGTAGGCATCAGTTTGCTTACTGTGTGTGTCACTTCGTTTTGTCTTGATACGAAGCCTCCTATCGACGGAGCCGGATAAAACAACAGCAACAACCGAATTTCCAGCTACGGAAATGTAAAGGTGCCCTTCTTCCCAAAATCACAGCATCAAACATACAACCGTTGCAGCTTTTGAGAGACTTCATCGAACGACTCTACTTTATGGCATAATTATCACTGAGGAAACCAATTTTCTCAAATATACAAGAACAGTTACACTGAAAGTCAAGATTGACAATATCTTGGTACCTTACAATGTGCGCATTCAATGTGTACAGACGCATGAAACTGTGTTCTATCAGAGGTTATTTCTTGTTGTAGACGTTGGGGAACACCCTTTCAAGTTCAAAATAACGCTAATCATGATGAAATTGCTGCTGGAGATGATGATGACTATGTTATTGGAAGTGTGAATGCTTCACTGCAGATTTTAACCAGCTATTTCGTTCAGGCTTCGTTTCACAGAATGGAAGACTCGTATCTCGAATGCTTTGATGAGGTGGCACATTGTTCACCGTCAAACATTAAGCCATGTAAGCAACGTACGACACCAACAGTTGTATCGTTGCATAGCACCTGTCTGCATTCCCGTTTAAAGATAATAAGGACTGTACAAGAGAATGACATTCAAAATCCTCAGGATGTTTGAACTCAAAAAGTGTTTAACTTCCTCCACTCAATAACGAGCCATTCGTGGTGACAAATTTTACATGGATCCCCTGAGATTCCATGCTTCAATGTGCTGTGGAACAGGCTATGAATATGTTGCCACATTTTGCTTGATGCACAATAGTAGTTACACGCAGTACTGGCGAGTGAAGTAATTGCTCACAAAACGTAACTTATCTCAATTATAGGATGCACAGCTAATAGTTGATAAGCAATGACATTTGTCTTTCAGTGTGGGGCCCCACTTGCGTATTACAGTGCTTTCACAGGCTTCAGAAATTGGCATTGCGTGTTATGCTTGACCGTCCCGACGAGAAAGCTCCAGACAAATATACAAGGACTTACGAATTATGCCAATTGATGATCGACTGAAATTTAAACAGCTAATGATAGTGTACAAAGCGGTCAATTCCCATGCACCAGTGTATCTGCAGCAACTTTTTATTGGAAAGAGACAGGATAGGGTTACTCGGTCTGTCACGCATGGCGAGCTGCAGATTCCTAAAGTGAAGAAAAAATTAAGGAGGATGACAGTGTTGGTTCGTGGTCCAGAGCTATATAACTTGTGTCCTAGTGGTATTCGAGAATCGAATTCTTACATGTTTTAAACGCCGTTACTTGGCTAACTTTTTTGAAAATTTTTGACTTTTGACTTTATAATTGCTTTTTATTGAACCTCCAGACTTGTATTTTCGGTATGTGGACCATCTCATATTGGCTCATGCTACCAATGTCATCCTCAGTAAATACAGAATTTATTATCATTATTATTAAGCAATCATATTAAAGGATTACAAAAGGTCGATTAACTGATTATTATAGGGAACAATCGATATTCTCAGCAAAAACTAGTCATTCTAAATACATTATTTGGAGCGATGCATGTTTGAGGATGCCATGAAGTCATATCTAAACACTGATGCCAATTGTAACTACATGTATGTCAATATCATATTGAAGTTTAGAGCATTAAACCACAACTTAGAGGTTGTCACTGACATTTTTAGAAATTAATTATGGTGTGAAGAACGTCGATGTTAGCAATGTAATAATGCACGGGCAGAAAAATTTGTATCATTTTATGATGAATGTTCAAAATATCAGAAATTGCGACAGGAGCAAGCACTGACATTATGCCACTGTGAAAGTACAATTGAGTTTTATAAGCTAATGAATACGAAGATTCCAAAAGATCTTAAAGGTATTGCTAAATTCCTTCAAAAAGCTGAAGAGTGACGACAGTCTACTAAAGAGAACACAAGCTAAAAGACATCTAGAAGTAAATTTCAGTTTCTGATTATTTTCTTCTCCTTCCTGATCATGAGCGACATTTTTGTTGTTAAAATTGACTGCACGACTGAATTGCGTGATATCCTATGAAGTTTCAATAGTTATGTTTTGCGAATGTTTCTTGTTCACAAGTTTCTTCCATGTTTTCCAATGTATTTGGAAATATACATTTATTGACATTGACTTATTGATTTTTATTAAATCTCTATTCAAACGGAGCTTTATTTCTTTCATTTAAAACATCCCGAGAAACGCTTTCTCACAAATTCTTTTCTTCCATTGTGTGTATATAAATAGTATATAAGCGAGTTCTGTTGCCTCAACAAATTTTTTTGATAATCAAAATGAGCATTTGATATCTTCCTAATCTGACCGTCGTTATTTGTCAGATTCTCCCGATTCTACAAATTTAGTGAATTGAGATTATTAAAATATTTACCACAAGGTTTGAGAAGTTTGTTATGCTTGGCTGGATTTTGTTTGCAGTGTTGAGTTAGTCTATGGCTATTTACATATGTTTTGAGCAGTAAATTTCAAACAATAATTACATTGTGCTGTGCCTGTTCTTTTCCTATTCATGTCTAGCAAGGATTCTCCACAATAGTTCACCCGCCAGACTTATGAGAATTCAATTGTATCATTCCACTCAGCGGTGTTATTCAAACATGATCGCAACATAGTCTGCAGCGAAGTTATATCTGAAATTCGTTATTATGATTGATTTGCTGTATTACTACAAAAGTTGACTCTCAAATTCTCTCATGGTTTTAAAATCGAATGCTTGTTATGAAGGAAGTCAACCATCCAAATATTGATGCTTTATTTTTCACGCTGAGATCCTGCTTCAAGGAAATTTTCATTGAATTTTCTTTTGTGAATTATGCTTTCCACAATTGACCACTTGTGACATTAAAATGTATGCCGAATGTGACATGCATGATCAAATAGAACACAACTTCAATACGAAAATGAATTTTTACTGTCTATAGTCATCAGTTGCACGCACATTAGTCTTGGAAATTATGACCGTACCGAGATGACACCAATGGTAGCCACTATGGCATCCAGTTTTCCCTGCCACAATGATACCCGTCCAGTTAGCAGTCAAACATTTTGAAATTTTGAGCTTCAATTTGAATTCTGCAGGAGAAGATTGGATCAAATGTGACTTTTACGAGAGATAACTATCATTTTATATGTAAATTGTGTTGTTCGGCAATATGCATTGTAACTATCGATCGAAAACTTTGACTACTAACTTTGACTGCAAACTGGACGGGTATGCCACAATGTGGCACTCATCACCTCACAACATCCACCGGCGGCTCTCACTCACTTAAAAGCAGGCGGCGCAAACAATTGCCCTTTCAACGCTACTTTAAATGTCACCGATTTGTTTGAAGAATCAAATTATTGATGCCGCAGCTGCAGATTCTTCAAGTTATTCTACCAAAATGATTTCACTGGAATTCACTGGAAATTATCATTGAATCTCTGCAAACAACAGTGACAAAGTGCCGGTACCCACTCCAGCCGTTATCAATCAGTGAAAGTCGCCATCGTTTATATACCGTCATCATGGTAGCGCATGTCCACATCGCAGCATTATTTTCAAGGTGCATGTCCGTTCTAGCCCTTTATTATTACAGAATGTCGGATATCTATGGCTTTAAATACACCCACGTGAAGTGAAATGAAGTTCTCTATAGTTTGGTGACTTGGTGTAGAAGCACAACATTTTCTTCTTCTTTAGGATTTCAGCTGAATGGATGCAGAAAACCTTGATGTTATGTTTGATTTGCACGCAACAACATGATTCTTCCTTCAGTAATCTTTTAGAGTTATTTTTGGCATCCTTAATATAGATTTGCATGCAACTTTATCGTTCAAAGAAAAAAATAGGTAAATCCGATTGACGTAATTGTATGTCAATCTCGAAAATCTCAACACTTTCTTCCATTCTAGAAATAGAAACCGATTCGTTGAGAATGAACTTCTTCAAAAAATAGTGAGCACATTGTTCACCGCATTGTTGCTACGAGTACAAAACGCAGTAGACACACCTTACATTTCCTTCGCTCGAGGATTGAGACACCTCTTATTCTCTTTTTCTTTGACTAATGCGTCAACGCTTCAATAAATTGTCTCGGCCAGTATTTTTAAGATAAATAAGATCTGAAGGCATATCACTTCAATCACAAATAGCAGATGCATTTAAGAATCCCATGTATGTGAATTTAACAAAGTCGCAATAGTGAGAAAGGAGTCACACATGACACATGACCCTAAACATCCATGGCTATGCGTGACATTGCTGCAACATCTCGTCACCGTCATAAGCATATTGCCTATCTCATTTTGTTCAATTTTTCAGGAGACACAAATAACTGTCTTAAACAAATTAGCTAGATAATGAATGAAGTTAGGCTTGTGTTATCAATCAAATACATACTAAGACTACTTTTCATTATAATTACATTGTAAACAATTTGGTTTGCTACTGTAAATATAAACAAAATTGAGATAGGCAATATGTATGTTTGCTCCTAATGAGATAGGCAATATGCATATTATTAAGAATTTGGTTTTTGCCCAAATTTATGTCTGTAATGATCTTCGGTATTTATCTAAAGTAGTTCAGCCTTATCGGGGGATATTATATGCATAGAAAATTGTCGTAATTATTACATGTAGTGACTACAGGCGCTTTGAAATAGCATGTAGACGTACCTTTACATGAATAAGTAGGCGCATCCGTTATCGGTTTTAGGATTTATCTGCAACATTGTATAGGCTGCGTATGTAACCTATATGAAAGAGTGATAAATATTTTAAGCTAACATGCTAACATGAACACAAACAAACACAATCCTCCTATATTCTCCTCGGGTAAAGTGCCCATGGACGTTCATTTTGTGTGCAAGGTCTCCGCTCTCTCACACATTGACCCGCATATACACCGCTATAAAATTCTGATTTTTTAAGCATATTTTTAAGAGGAAGCATTAAAGCAGCATTTTTTATAAAAATTTTTGTATTTTTTTGCTTTTTTTTTTTACATACTTTTATTATTATAATTTTGACGAAATTTTGTACAGTGGCCTTGAGACGTGTAAACATGTGAAATGTCACTCAAATATAATTCGTTCCTGACTGACTGACTGACTGATTCTTGAATCCGTACATGTGCATGGACATGAACAAGGAAGTAAATACATTTACATTTATGAACTAGTCATGTATTGCTTCACAAAGTCTTGTAAGAAACTTTCAGGTGAACTCATTTGTTTAAAATATTGTCATAATATTGATGCACGTCTTTCGGTGGAACTTTTTTCATGAAATGCAGATCGTCAAACTTCTTCTTAGTAATAGGGATTTCTTCGTGAAAAGCTTGTATCCATTCATAATCGTCATTTTTCCTCAGCCTACATGGTAAATCTGTCCATTCGTTCTCGAATGCCAGGTTGAACTTGATGGTTTCATTTGGAAAATACTTAAGTCCTCTCAGGTCATGTACAGTCCTGTCGCCAGCTTTCTTTCCTGGGCGAATGGAGTTAACATGACGATCGGACAATTTTTTGAAATCTGTATACGACAACATTTTTACATCAAAAGGAGAATTGACAATCCAATAGGAAAGCTAATCGGTTTCGGAGTGTTTGAGCACGAACAATTGCGCTTTCGTACATTTTGTTATTCTCGTTTTGTACATCGCTTTCGTAAGTAGCTTTGGTATTTCACAGTTTACAGGGTAGAAAAAAAGCAAGTATGTAGGGTAGATCCCTTATTATGCTGTCGACACGAGGCACCTTTCACCAGCTCTCATCATGCCAGTATTTTATGCAGAAATGACCGATGACAAGCGCTTTCAAGAATACTCATGATGTAATAAAACGCACAGGAAGACGTGAAAAAGATGCAGTACCAATGTCATAGTGCTCCAACTGATAGCCTTCATATGGCCTTCGACCTGTAAATGCTGTCAGATCTTTGTGTTTAGAGCTGATGTAGGCCTAATTGCAGTGCAGTTTAGTGCTGCTTTGTATATGTAAAATGAGGCGTACCCGTTGGGATAGGGAATTGGGACACTCCGAATAGAATAGACCGCAATCAAAAGAGTGGGAATTGCGAGCATCAAAAACATATCACCACTTTGCAAATGCCTTAGTTTCAGTCTCTGCATTGACCCTCACATTGTTGCTTGATACACTTGTCTACTTGTTGCGTATACATACTTAATGACATCTACATGTAGACCTAATGATATCCATACTTCCGATTTTAGGACTAAGATACTGTATTATGGAACGCTCGTCTACTGCTAAACATGGTGATGAAAAGTGCCATGCTGTGTGATAAGGAGTGGTTTAATGCATCGAAAGAAATCCTTTGAAGCGATATGGAATGGTCATAGAGGTTGGATTGTAAAATATCTAAGCCTAGAGAGGACATGGGATTACTATGATGGCACCAGCCTGGACTCTGACAGCGGGTCTAGTTCAGAGCCTTTTGTCTTTACGTCGAGATAGCTTCTGATGTCATATGATCTAGTATCTTCACACAGAGCAGGAACCACCTGAGAGATCCAAGAACCAACGCCTGAATATTAATGATTATAGACCATTAACAAAGTTATGCGACCGCATGAAAGAAAATTATTAAAATTTATCTCGTAGCCACAGATTTGAATATGTTATTGCGATTTTTCGCATGATTATTCCTAATAATCCATTGCAGACAAATCCTGAGCAGTATGATATTCCAGCATGCATCTAAAAGATCCAGAAAGCAATTTTCTGATTTCTCCTTAAATGACTAGTCAGTCATGCCGATGCTTTTCAAGCTTCCCTTCGCGAACAACGATGATTGTTGATAATGATATAAAACACTCACTTTTATTGTTAAGAACTATCATTTCTATAAGACAAGATGAATAGATAAACTTAGATGCTGCTCAGTGTATTCATTATTCGAAATAATCACCTTTTAAGGAGATACATTTCTGCCAACGTGACAGAAGACCACATATGCCACCCTCTGTGCCACTGTTGCCGTGATGCCGCCAACTACTTCAGAAAGCGCGATTAATCTCCTCAAAAGTATAGAACCGCACACCTCGAAGACTTTCCTTGACACAGGGAAACAGGACATGGTGACAGATCTAGCTAGTAAGGTGGATGCGCAAGAACTTCCCATCGCCCAAAACACTATTGCCTCAAGGACTTCTTTCTTTCGATGTGGGCCGGCGTTGTCTCGAAAAAGGATGATTTTCCTATCGACCAGCTCTGGGCGCTTCCTTTTGACTGCTTGGCGAAGTCCAGTGCGCAGAATGTTTAGATAGTAGTGACCGTTGACCGTGGCGTGTGGTGGCACTGCATGATCGAACAGGATCCTTTTCTTGACGAGGAAAGTGATGTGCATCACTTTGAGAGCAGTGAGAGAATGAATCGAGGTGATCCTTCTCCAAGCCGTTCGCAGCTTTGGCGCTTCAACTCTGGCTTAAAAGCGCGCGCCCAGGTCTCGTCGCAGCCATTGGTCTTCGGCGGGAATGTGAAGAACCCACTTGGCTGCGGTCTTCTCTTCCCCAAGTTTTCCCGTAGAATGCGATGTGCCGAGTTAGGAGAGATGTTGACGTACTTGGCTACTTTTTCTCATGTTAATCGCTGGTTCTCCTGAAGCAATGGAGCTACTTTCTCAACCATATCGGGCGAAGTGGCTGAGATCGGCCGTCCAGAACGAGGTTAGTAATCTGTTGAGGATCGGTATTCTTTGAACTTTTTCATCCATCTCCGAACAGTTTCGCATGATCGAGAATGTTCTTGGAGGCCCTCTTCCAAGTCTCTGTGGACTAAAGCAACCGATTTTCCAAGCAGGAACAAAAACGTGATTGTTCGAACGTTACCAGCAGGAAATGTTTCACGCAATGACCGCGAATCCATTTTGCTTGCACGCGAGTGGCAGTGACCTAACAATGCTGTCAGATATTGATTGTGACACAGCTGCATTAATTTTCTCGTGCAGCCAATTATATCTAACTGCGCGTGCATTTTGAAGACATCTCACAGATGACTGGTGTATAGAATCAGTTCATTATGTTGAAAAGGTGACACTCTACCGATCGATACGTAGAACTTACCGGATGAACTACGTGACCTGCATAACGATGATACAGAGTGGTTAAAAACTTCTAATTTTCAGCATTTTTAGGAAACCCTAGATGGCGACGATACCATCTATGGTTACCTGGCATTTTGCATGCATTAAATATCCTAGTTAGCTATCGATCATTAAAATGCATAGAACTTGATAATAGTACACTAGAATGGAAGTTTGATATCCTGCCTATGTACAATGATGGCACATGGAAAAATCTATGGTTTGTAGATCAGATTCGATCTAAAACATTGTATCATAGTGAAATTGTTTGCCAAGTTGGTTGTGGAAGTTGTCGACACCTAATTACAGGATTTTCATGAAGAGAATTGCAAGTGAGATGGCGGCATTGTTTCATGTGAAATAGCCTACTATTCCATGGATTAATACAGTGTGTCTATTTGTAGCAGTCACTGACAACAATTTTCCAATTTTTCAATATTTGAATGAGAATTAAAAATTGGCTCACAAAGTTATAATTGAAAGTGGTCGGTGTGCTGTTTGTAAGAACATCTGAAGAATTCAGCGATAGAAAGTCTAATTATTGGATAATTTCTTCTTCAAGCGGCTAAGAAACCTGTCGCTTTTCTGGAATAAACATAATGAAAGTTTCTTTACCGATAATCATTTCTCAAATAAATGAAATGTCGCTGAAACTTTTCAATTGATCATTGAATGACACATGTGATATTTTGGAAGCTGATAGCCGAATGCATGTAGGGATTTTGAAACTTATTCAAATTTAGTGAACAGGGGAACCCTTTAAAGTAAAATGAATACTCTAAGATTTCTTGGCCTCTGATTTCAAGATGGAGTCATGCATGTTCTGTAAATCGACATTACAAGTTGCATAAGAGTATGATTATACTATTGATAGATTATAGGAGCGTTATTTCAAAATGATGAACGTACAGAACGTTTTAGAGGATTTCCTTCTTTGTCATCCTGTCGCTGCAGTATTTTGTAGATTCATTATTGCTTTCGTGTACATGCTCTTTGGACATGGGGCAACAATCCAGATCACAAATTGCCTTGATAAATAAATATAAATGCCAACCAGAAAACAAGGAAAGCAGCTCGTACAATTTTCTTTTTGCCCCAACTAAGTTCTCCCGGCGTGTGCCATAATTTTCATGCAATTTCCATTCTAGGACTTTCTATGGTATTGTTAATTTCTATGTTAAAATGTGAACGCGCTTTGCTTTGGGAATGGTGATATACGAATACAGGGATGTCTATGAATAATATGATATAAAACTCGGGATACACAACTCCCTAAGAGTGGATAATTGACTGTGGGCCGAAGTTTTGCAAATCGCAACACTTACGTGGACAGTTTTATCCATGTTTTGAACCTAATTGGAACTGCAAGACTTCATGAAAATGCATGTAGTTAAGTAATGTCGGCATCAATATGATGTATGACATGCTCTTACGCATTACACAGAAAATTAGTGTAAATTGAGCTGATTTTATGGCGACTAGTATGTCGATTTGCTGTCATTGTTTAATATTTTTTGGACAAGCTTAACATCAAATTTCTAAAGAAAGTCTGCAAAATGCGAATAATTTTTTGGCGGTGTATTTTTTATTCACTCCCTGATCATAGGTGGTGCAGATCAGAAGCTCATCTCCATATCGCAGATGTTTTGTGATTTTATGCTTTCGTATGCTCACACTAACAAAAAGTTATATCATTGTATATGTCATCATTTGATAATGATTTGCATCGTATGGTAGGCTGGCTTAATTTTGGAGTTAAGACAATTTGAAATGCTTCAGAGATTTCAGAATGAATGCAGTTGTGGAATTATTCCAGGCATCGAAGTATTTGTAACCATCACTATCTTTTCGAAGGAGAATTTTCTTTAAGGAGTTAGACACCACTGGATATATTACACGATGCATTCAACATACAGAGAATTGTTAAATATCGGGTAGAAAATGGCTCCCAAGCAACAGGAATTTTACTCGTCCTGCAGCTTTCAAGGACATTGTGCAGTAGTGGTGTATCCAAGGTGCCGCAATCGCTGCACGCTAAAAAGTATTATTTCTATGAGTTCAGATGCGTGTTAATGTATTTTTGCTGAACGTCAGCGCTCAGAATGTTCCGTGGAATAATATGCCGTTTTGATTCTTAACTCTATTGATTTCCCAAAGTTGTACAGTTGGTATTCCCGAAGCGTCGCCAAGAGAACCGGTTCAGCATCAACGACCGGCGATGTGATGTGTTTCCCGAAATTGGGATCATAAGGGCTATTCTCGCATGATTTTAGATGGATTGCAGAGTTCTCGATCTCTTTGTACTTCGATACAATTTTCATCATCGTTTCAGATATGTGTTTCATCAGTTCAGTAATGTTCTGCCGTGCAGATTTCGCGAGGGATCTCGGTGAGACTGTGCCTGATTCCGTCTGTTCTTTTTCATTTCAGGTGACTTTTCACTTCGGTACGAAACGTGAGGACCGTATCCTTGCCAGTCGATGCAGAATTGATGTTCATGACAGGTTCTATGCTGATGCGCAACTATGAATTCTGAAACTCAACTTGATGGTTATGATTCTGTGGTTATTAATCAATTCATCGCACTGACTCGAGTTTCTCTTGATTCTTCTCATCTTCCGGAACAATTTGCGGCCGAAAATCTTGTGAAAAGAGACTTGCCGCGTTAATTCTCTTTGCCAGAAATAACTTTCGCGTATTTAATTTCGCTTTGCTTCATATTGGGCTTTTATTCCAGCTTTAGAATGTTACATTAGTAGTAATTATTCCATTAGCGAAGCCCATTACAACAGGAGGTGTATCACACACTGCGACACAGCTGAAGAACATCATCATGAAACTGTATAGAACAAGAAACACGAAAAAGAATTTTCTTAATGAATTGACACGGCTGATGAACTTCTGATGATTGATATCGTATGATTGTAGCAATTTGATTGAAGACGTGCCATTAGAAACAAAGAGTATTCCGTCACCAATGTAACAAATAAAATATCAAATTCTAACGAAATCAAATAAGAAATAATCGGATTATGTAATACAAATCGGATCAATACAGAAATAAGAAAAAAACAGAAATTCATAAGTTAAAAATAGAAAAACTAAAAAAAATAAAATAAAAACTTTTCGGCGACGCATATTTCTTTAAAGAACTAAAGTTTAATCCTAACATGTGAAGAGTCGTTCGTTATCACTAGTTATTCTGCAAGGTGGTTTAGTCCGGGACATTTTGGATCACACCACGTATGTAAATGATTGCGATCACATTTGCTCTTTGATATGAATTGTTATACTATCATTTTCGTCATTGCCAACCAATAGAGGTACAAAAGAATGTCCGAATTTGAAATTCCTCGCTCTATATAAATCTCTCCGACACCGCACCTGAAATCTTATAATTCTGGTTTCTCATTGATTGAGACGATCGCTGTAATTGTGCTTCCTATCAATACCTTTATGCACTTTCTATACATGCTTTTCCTCGATGATCTCTCATATTGCGATGAGCTGCATGTAGACCGTTATTTAGCTTTCATGTAGGCAGTCTGCATGTCGAAATCAAGCCGAATAATGAAGTTTAGTGCGATAACACAAAACCAAAGCTTGCAATATATGCATGTATATCTGATCTCCGCAGCGCCTCAAGAATATCTGCATATGTCACTGATGCAAAAATCACATCATAAATCAATCCAGTCTGCGCTCTGCATAGTGATGCAACAGGCTAGCATATTTTTACAATCACTATAAAATGACTTGCTATTTACGGAAATTAGATTTAGATAGTAGGCCACAAACATTCTTTGTCCATTAGGTTCTTCAAAATTCAGTTGAAGTTGTTGTCGTCTTTACATTCTATCTGAAGCACTTGAAATGCTCATTATAATTTTCTGAATGCTGTTAAATATGACTGGCCAGCATTGATATATTCTGTGAAAATCAAAGAAATGTTGTTAATCAATTGACAGCTACGTTGAGTTAATCGACAACAATATTAACAAACTATGTAGGCAAGTTCTTCACTAAGAAATTGAAATGAATCTTCAATCATCAAACCAATCAATTCAACTTGTCGACGTCCTATTGAAGATGTAGAAACTCCATGTATATTCTGTAGATTATTCTGAATTTGCGTTAGACAGGGCAATAATTCACATTGTCACTTGAAAGCTTGTTAGTCCCCGCTAAACCATGTTTCAGAAGGATATTGAAATTAGTGCGAAAGATCCGAGATTTGAGTAGCACAATTTTCGAAGGACAAAATTTGGCAACAATATAAGCCACTTTCTGATTTTCCACACAGATAATTCATTCTCAACGGTTGACAACACTCTACGTTTGGGAAGCATTTATGAGATCAGATTAAAATAACATTGCAGCAATGCCTATAATTTCAAATCAAACATAGAAATTTCCACTGTCATAAAAGAATGTCAGCCCACAGTCAATTCTCCACTCTTTGGGAGTTGTGTATCCCGAGTTCTATATCATATTTTTCATAGACATCCCTGACGAATATAGATCAATTTCTATGAGGGCAACATAGTAATCCGGCAGCCAGAGTGAGTTTCTGGAGGGAACGAAACCGAAAATGAGACTTTCACAGAATGATGTGCACCCTTTGACTACTATGAATCTGTGCGTCTGCGAGTTCCACCTGTTTCCTATTCTTGTCGGACAGGATCAAAGAAAAACACACGTTAATCCAATGAGAGGCAGATGGAAGTTTTTGACAAAAATATTTTTTTGTAAAATAAGTTAAAAATATTAAGTCCAGAGCCATAATTCTTGACATGAAATGTTTTCACGTCATTTCCTATAATGGGCATATGTTATTATCTTGTGCGTGGCAACGTGTGCGAGAATGTGGCTAGACGTGATTAAATTCAACATACTCGTGCTTGCCCACATAACGAGGCTTGTCAAATCTGAATGTGTTTATTTTCTTTGACTGAAAGTGTATGAACATAATAATATATGACCTGAATACATTCCATGTCGTAAATTATGACTCTCGGCTTACTAATTTTCGCTTAATCAGAGAAAACATAAGAAATTTCATTTTGACCTAAACCTTCAATCTTTGTCCCATTGGATTAACATTTGGGTTTTTCTTTTTCCTGTTTGACAAGAAGAAGAACTAACTAGAACTCGGCAGACACGCATATTCGTAGTAGGCAAAGGGTTTACATCATTCTGTGAAAGTCTCATTTTCGTCCTCATTCCTTGTAGAAATTCGCTCTGGCTGCTGTACTATACGGGCGTAGAGAGTCATTAAAGAAACTGCTTTAATGTTCGATGACAGGTGACTAAAGCGAGTTCAACAATAGTTACGTAGCTACTCCATCTGTCATTGGCTAGGCTTCGCCTCGCACTGTATTTTGGGATGTCTTGCGAATGATGTACCTGTATATAGTTATAATGCCACAAACGTGGTTTGATCAGAGATTCCGGAAATAATAGCATAAATTAGATAATATTTCAATAAGAGGAACAGAATTGGATCCTCTCTGTCCAATAAAAGGATCCTGATTGTTTTCCAAATCAAATGAACTCAATTTTGAACTAACTAGTAACGTCAACTGAGGAGGGTTTAAATGATTGTTCAGTTTGATTTCGCGATTAGAATCGTTGTATCATTGAATGTCTTCAACCATTTAGAATACAATCTGATTTGGCTGTTCTTTCTGTTGACAGATGTTAAAGACGGGTTATTTTGAATTTGTCTTGAGATTGAGGACCAGCAGGTGAATAGAAAGCGAGAATTGATTATCTTTAATTCAAACACTTAATTGACAAATCTTGGAATCATCTACGTCCTGTAATATAAGTTGTTTTGACAAACTCCCGGCAAAACAGAGGATTTTTAGTCGATGCTGACCAAAAGCATGTTTTTGACATGTTTTGAAACAAAGTTTTTCCTGAACCGTTTGTTTTAATCGAGCAACCTATTAAATGATTCGGCAACCTCAAAAACTTTTTTGAACGAGTTATATATCACTGAAAAGTTCATGACATCTTATTCGGAAGTTTTTTTATCAAACGTTGCTGATGAACACCACCATCGACCTCAGGCGCAGGTTGCCGAAGGTTTATTATATTTGAACTTACTCTTAGAATGACCAAGGCTTTCCTTTCTCCCGGGACTTTGGACAACATGATGCAAAATTGCAATTTACTGATCAACTGTAAAGGGGATTGTATATCTATGACACTTTACCTGCAATGACGTCACCAATGACCATCACAGGACTGCCGTTGCACCGTCAGCAATTAATTAGGATACTAAACCTGCTAATCATATCTCATTCACAAACTGAGCTTGTGCGAACTATTTGGTACACAACCTGTTTGACATTTCTGTGCTGCAAAACTTTTATGATAATTTTTAAAACTCTTTATGTTCTATTGTCTATGCACGTGTGATAATTCATTCACTCCAGTCCCTACACTGGCTTCCCATACGAGACCATATAACCATAGAGTAAGTATATTAGGTAGAGTGGTTCATCTGTTAAATCCCCAGTGTGTATACACTTTCGATTTTATTAAATGAACTCGTGGGGGATACAGATGATATTGTCACCAAATGTTAGATTTGCAAATTTTTGCATTTTTGCAGAAAATACAACGGAATTGACTGATCATTACAGTAATGCAGAAGAAAATTATCTTATTTTACAGATCGTCCGTGTCATGACAGCCTTGTATAGGTAATGATGTTCGTTAAATTAGCAACTCGATGACCTGCTATTGCTTTCATGATGAACCTCAAGAGAATCTGCTTAAGCGAGATCATATCATAAGCAACCCACCACTCGTAGAGCAAAATAACAGAATCAAGGACAATGATTTCAATCAATTTTGAAAGATATAAATGTGTCCACATCACTATTCAGATTCAAGAAATGAAACATAAATTTAGTTAATCATAAAATCATGCCGGTGAAAATTGAAATAAAACTTGAAATTTCAGCCAAAAGCAAAGTAAGATCTCGACTTTTTCAAAATGACTCCCATTATAATGCTTCTCATGAAATTGCCTTGCAAATTAGCTTAATTTCCGATTAGTTAGAATGATTAGTAGTAAATATTCATTACTTTTGATATCCAACTTGTTGCATACTACTTACAAAGGTGCGTCTTCTGGGTAGTATTTAAATTGGCAAAATTTTGACTTTTCAAAACTGCTCAAATAATTTTTTGGACTACGGGAACGAAATCTTCACAAAAAGCTGATTTTGTTATTAAGAATTTTCACTGTATACAAATACTTTTTTGAGTCGACACTCTACCTATACTCGTGTATCCCTACTCTGTGCATATAACATGTAATCTAGCAGTCCTTGCTTACAAATGCCTCCGGGGTGGTGGTACTCCTAGCTTCCTGCTTCCAGTAGCCTCTGTGTCTTCCAACCTGCCATCTCCGATCTCCCTACAACGACCAACTTCTCATTCCGACTTCCCGACTGAAGACAGTTGGTGCTCGAGCCTATGGCTGCAGCTAACACCTGGAATAAACTTCCAACAAGCTTGAACCTAAAGGAACTTCAACGGAGAGCCTATCCTAACTATTCCTGACAGTTGTACTGTGGATAGTCCCAGCCATATTAATGTGTTTATGGAAGTCAACTTGTGAAATGCCCTTGAAGCCCTATCGGACAATAATGTCACTCAAATCTGTCTCGTTCAACAAGCTTGATTCAATAATTGATCGTCACTATAATTACGATGCATGAGTTTGAGTCTGTAATAAAATTTGACAATATTCACATTCAATTAAGAATATGGTTACACGTTTTTCGTGTAATGAGCCAATTCAAGTCACTATCCAATTTGATAAGAAGCTAGTATGCTACTTATTAAGTAGGCTATGTAACGTTATGTATCCTAACTCGCTAAAATTGGAAAATTTAAGTAAAATGCTGAAAATCAATAATAAGTCTATTAAAATGGGGATCACATATTACTGGAATTAATTGGCTGCTTCGCCAAAATTGATTGCAATTAGTTTTTGATAGCATCTGGAAAAAGTTATGAAATTGTAATTATTATCACCAGTTTACTTTTTCTAAGTACATAAATAATACTCTACTGATAGCGATTATAAAAATTCCATCCCACATTCTACAAACACTAATGTTTGCAAATATTTTTGGTTTATCAAATTCTTTTGAAGTATAAATGATGTCGAATTCCGCGCTATACATTGACATTTTTAGTGTCTGTGAGTCGGAAGCTGCTTCCTGTGTTAGTGATCATACACGCGAAATATTATTTCCGGATAGAGATATTTATCTTTGAATTTAGAATGAAACTGTAAACACTGAAAGCTGATTCGAAAATCAAGCAATCATTCGTGTAATATGAAATTCCTGGATAATCAAGCAGTGACCTTTTCGAGCAACTTCTAAAAGTCTAAGAAATAAGAAGATTTTGCCAAAATTCTTATTTAAAAAATAGAGACCACACGTCACCTACATATGCACCGGATATGCTTAATGAAAATGGATGTTCGGGAAACCCTCTCTCTTCGATGGTAATTAACTCGGTTGTCAGCATCTTGGTCCATCCACGCCAGACGGGAGTAAATTCTCGGATCTGCGAGGATTCATCTTTATTTCGATCTTGGTGTCGGTAAGATGAAAAATATTGATATAGGGTCAACTGCTATTGCTTACTAAGTGGTTGAAACTGCTTGAAAATCAAAATGAAGACTTAGGTCAATCTGTCAAATCTGTACGTAGCCATCAGAAGACATGTTTCGAGCAGGGAATTCCGCAGGGGTCGCGCTTCGGTGCAAGATTATTCAACGAATAGAGATATGAATACATTGAAATTTCGAATTATGTATCTCCTAGAAAAAAACAAGTAAAGTTTTAGCATTAATACTCTCTACTGAGAGGCTTTGACGATGATGATATAGCCAGATTCTACCTGATACCCCTCCTGCCTACTTCCAATGACATTTTCGGGGTTCTGTTCCAGGGAAACCACGCACAAAAAACACTTAGGCCGCTGTCACACAGAATAAGACGTCTTCCATCTTCCATATTCACTCCATAAGGCGTGATGAGACGATTTTCATCTGCCGTCATCCGCCTTCCACCGTTCATCTTCCACCTACCGCAGTCACACTAGGGAAATCCACTTCCGATACAGTCAGCGCTATTTTTCACTATTTACCGGTGCTATGACTGTCTTGATCCTCGTCCTCGTTCGACATCGTGAACACATTCTGACTGCTTCTCTTCGCAAATGACAGCTTCCTAAATCTTCCCTCAGACGTCACTTTACGTTGTTCTATTTTTAGAACAGTTTCGAGCTTGGTCTCGAGGCTGACGCCTGACGGCTTATGGGAATGAGCTCATCAGCCGCATGATTTCATGCTTTATGTCAGATGGACAACACCTTATAACTTTTCCTGTGTGACAGCGTGATGGACTTTTTCCTGTTGATCGGTTGCATTCTTTTCTACATGCAATGAAAGAGAAATCCCAAATGGGAGATGGAAGACGCCTTTTTCTGTCTGACAGCGGCCTTACTCTTACTCTCGCAGAAAGTAATTCGCATAAATCATTGCCTTCGATATCTTGCTTAATTTTCACTAAGTACTTAAAAAAGCAATCTGCAAAACTACATTGCTAAATGCAGGTGCTTTCATCTACCTTTATTCCTCATTAATGGCTAAGTAGTTAATATCGTTTTCAAATGCTTTAACTGCGCATCACTCTGTTTTTCAGAAAATGAAATGCAGCCTAGAATCGCAGATGCAGTTTCATTAAAGGTAGACAATATATTTGTATAATAACAATAAAATCGATTCTCTGCAGAAAAACATCCGTTGAAGAAGATCTCAACGGCCAGAACCTTCAAAAATGGTGCACTTGCCAAGTATGGGTGTTGGAATATAGGAGTAACACCAAACCCTAAAAGACTAAGTAAATACAATTAATAATTATTCAAGGAATTCAACGATTTTTGTATTGAATACTTCTGGAGCTAGCACGAAATTGTCTAAGGAAAGTGGTCGTATACCTGAAACGTTCTTTCACATGACATTGACACCTCTTGAAAACTACAAATCTGCACTTCTACTGAATCAGGAGGTACCGCACCAACTTCGCTGATAAACCTACGACTTATAGTCACTATCAGAGAGCTGCTATAAGGGGTCTTGCAAATGAACGCATGGACATTTCTGATAAACATACGTGATAGTGAACACTGCTGATAGTGAAGAATCAGTGGCAGACATCATGACTTTCGTCAAAAAACCAGATACCGTCAGGAAATCGGAAGACAGCCTCTGACGTCTTGTCTTACACCTGTGTCACTAATGATGCTCTCTAACACTGCTAAGAAAATGGCTATCAGACATGTTCATTCGGTGCTGAAGACAAATATGTTAGTACACTAACAGGAATGCAAACATTTTGCTATCAGAAAATCTCAATCGCAATTCTGTTACTTGTCCTGTTTCACTAAAAGTCGCTATCAGCGAGATGGTGCGCTACCCCCTGATCACTTGTCTCCCATGAATAACTTGGATTGAAATTCCCAATGTATTTTCAATTGAGAAGTTGCGAATCATTGGTCAAAACAAGATCTTATTGAGTTATGGACTGCAGATAAATGTTGAAGAAGTATTTCTTCAATATGATTAGTGTAGAAAGCATCTAGTACAGGTCATGCTCCTTTATATCAGTGATCGGTTTCATTTAGAATCTCTCTTCTTCTATCCTGGATATAAGACTCTTACTCGGATAACAGGCACCTTCACAGCATTTTCACAGGAATTTCAACAAATTCAACCACTTCCTCTCCGAATAAGATATCTGCTTCCACTTGCACTCCATTCATTTGTTTCGAGTCACCATGTGAAAGAGCGATCTATCTACACAACTGTGTGACTCAAATGTGTAGCTCAAAAAACCGTGCTTGCGACCAACATATCACAATTCCTGCATTGGAAACGAGCTAATCCGGCAGTCTATAGCGGTCAAGAGGCATACAATGCTATATGCTAGCTAGCTGGCTTGTCCAATCGCAATCAGTTTTGTAAAACTTGAGAAATATCTTCCACGGCGATCACATTCGCTTTCAAATGAAATCACGTTTGTTTTAAACAGCACAACTAGAGATTACAAATGTTTCCGTGGCAGAACCTAGGTCATTGCCGTGCGGCCTGTAACCATAAATTGCTGTTGATAGTCAGTTCACTTGCACATTCTTACACGATGACGGAAATCATCACATCAATCATTCTTAGTAAGTTAGGTAATTAAATGAATTATGATGACGTTTTCCAATCCATTGGTTTACAAATACAACCATTACAGTACAACCAACAAATATAATTGCAATCATTGGATTGACCAGCTCATAAAAGAATTCAATGCAGCTTTATCTTGCCAACGACTGAAAATTGATCAGTTTTGGCCGAATAACTGGTAAAAATGAAAATTCTAAAACTACTGTTGTTACGACACTACTAGCTCCCATTCCGTAAAATTTCACAGGCACATTCATCACATACGCCTCTACTGTATACATATTATACCAGCAGTGGATGTAGAAAAGGATAATATATAGTCAAGGAAATTAAAAATTAAAAGATTTTGGATTTTGTAAAGTAACACAAAGATGATGGAAAAATGGAAATAAAAATAGAACTGCAATGACCGTAATTAAAATAATGCTACAAGCTTAGTTCATCATCAACGTCTTAAGAGAGATGATAAACTCAGCTTTTCTGCGTCAGATGAATCGGTCACCGAATCGAACAATTGTCTCGCAGGTTAGCGACTTCGAATCTATTTAAGTGCAATTACTGTTATTTACTTGGTCGGATCAAAGAAGCTGTTTCTGTGGGATAAAAAATAAATGAATCTATTAACCTCCTTCTGCGCATCATATGCGAGTCTTCAAAATGGTTCCCTTACACGTCGTATCAGAAGAGTTAAACCACTTCTTCAAAAATTCTTCAAATAATATTAGTTGATCACCGATTTCATAATGTATGGGAAGCGTTAATTGAGACTAATACATCAACTTAAAGCTTGTTTTATTCCAACTGAGACTCTATCTTTCAAAAGAGTGCTTTATTTCTAACATAGCCAACTTCTATGTCCCTTTTCTATTGTAGTTTTGAGTCTTTCAAAAGTGTATAATGGTCAACTATTTATTGTATGATAACTATGATAAGTGAAGTTCCAGAACATTCTGGCTTGACCTTGAATAATATAATGTCCTGGAAAGTCAAGGTCAAGTCAGAATGTCCTGGAACTTCTCTGAACAAACAGTATCAGCGATTACATTGTTAAATAACACCCATTCAATTGTTGTAGTAGTTGTTGATTGTCACAGTACAGTTATTGAATGTAGGCTGGAATGAACATGTATTGTTATTAGAAACAGCATTGTTTCTTGTCTGACTGGGAAGTTCATTGCTGCGAATAGAAATTGTTGATGTTCGCGGTTGATCGGCGTCATCATTCCTCTTGTAGATTGCAGCACTCATACGTTTCTCATGTGAGCTGGCCTCGATGTAAGCGGCGTTTGCGGCTTCACTCACACGACCAGTTTTCTTTTGAATAACTTCTTTGTTAATTCCAGATGAAATTAACCTGTTAGTAACAGTCCTCCGCAGGCTAGAGTTGGTTATATATTTCTTGGGATCACTCATGCTAAACAACTGTTTTGTGACTTTTTGAATGGACTCCCAATGCCATTGCATCATACCAAACTGGGCCTTTAGGGTTGCGCTTACACGATAAATAAAATGCATTATGACCTCGCAAGTTATGAGCCTCTGGACGATGTGAGAAAGAGAAACGACACATTTTCCAGGATCTTCTGGCAGCGAATAAATTCTCGTTTGTTTTGGCTGCATTCTCGAGTGTTTTAGGCCAAATGTATGGTTCTTGGAAATTCTCTCTGTGTAGAGTAAGTATTCTCCCGTGTAATCTGTAATCAATTGAATTTGTGATTGATCACCATAAATAAGATCACGATGCTCCTGACATGCTCGGAGGCTAAGATGAAGACCCAAGTGATATAAAAGAGTATGGAGAAGCTGCTCCGGATTAGATCTACCAAATTTTCCTTTCTTCCATAATTCCTCCTCTTCTTCATATTCATTGACCGCTGCTCTTTTTCTAGGTTTAGCCAACCCCAATGCTGCGTTCTTCTTCATCTGAGAATCGAGGGCTTCTCTAGAGGTTTTAAATTCTTTGTCCAAGAATATAGACATATTCCATTTCAACATGTTGTTGAAATAATGCTGTATTGAGGCAGCAATTTCTTTGAGTGTCTGTGGTGGATATCTTTCGCCATTGACTTTCCTAGCATCACAAAAGAAATACTGCAACGTGTGATCTAAATCGTTCGGAGTAAATTCTTCAATTGGCTTCAAAACCTTTGGAATGTCATCGATTCTTAGCCTCCACTCAAACAGCCATTTTTGATATGTGTTCATAGCCCATTTAGCTTTATCTTTTGTATTTTTCGGAATTCTATTCTCTAAATCTTCTTCTAGCTCTTCTCTGGATGTACATCCAAAACGTCCACTTGCTTGATCTTCTTCAAGGACCTTATTAACTGGATTTTCATTACTATCCCATTCCTCACCAAAAACTTCCACAACATCGTCATTATGTTAAGCCAGCTAATTCTTCCATCATTGTGCTGATCCGAAATAAAAATGAAAAGCTTACAGTAATTTTTAAATTACTATGGATCATGGATATCTTGGACTTTACGTATATAATAAAGGACTGATTTGAGGATTTCCATGCTAATCCATGGATATCTTGGACTTTACTTGTTGGCGCTGGCATGGAAATCTAAATAGTAGTAATATTACTACTATTTAGATTTCCATGGCGCTGGCTATATATTAATAAATGACTGATTTTCGGATCTCCATGCTATTCAGAATGTCCTCGGACATTCTGAGCATGGAAATCCTCAAATCAGTCCTTTATTATATGCCAAATTCATTTAGCTCGTCATAGAAATTAGTGGTGCATGCTATCTAGGACTGTGAAATTAGAATTGCCGTAAATCACAGACACACATCCTATACCTAGGAAAATTTTAGACAAATTACAGATATATCTAGGATAGCTGAACTTTATTTTCCTCACCGATGTTTTATTTTCCAAGAATAAAGTATGCCAGATTATTACATGGTTATAAAGTAAACCAGATTATCACATAGGTATAGAATCGTATTTCAGAATCCCTTCTATATTTGATAAAATTTGTACCCACGGAAAATCCTGGTAGAGAGGGATTCTATCGCGGATATCTATGGTCATTATAATCTGGCATACTTTGTAACGTCATGACTAAATTGTCAATGACTAAATTAAATTGTCATGACTAAATGAGCAATTGTTGATGTCTGCAAATAGTCTAGATGAGACAATTGACTTGGTAGTACTTGAATCTCGGGAATGGACAGCTACTACAATAATTCCCCGTGAATCCAACCTTCAAGATTCTTCAATTCGAAGTGACATACAGGAAGGAAATATACCAAAGATTTCTGAAGATTGCAGTATATGCCATGAATTTAATAGACGCAAATTATCTCGTCTCTGCTCGCATTGTAATAGAAGCTTTCATCTTACTTGCGTCGGTCTCACCAAGCGTCAGTGGTCTCACCAATCGTCTCACATCCTTATTGCCAGATCAATGAATTCAATAATATCAGTGAACAGCCGACTCATGTCCCACAAAATTTTGACGCGAAGGAAATCATTCTCTCAGTGTCTAAACACAAGCGAAAATTTGGTCTGCTCCAGCGCATTCCGTAAGGAGCACGAATTCTTGCTGCTGAAACTCTAAGTAAACTCATTAACGATGCTTTATCGAACGCAAGCGATTTTTCATGTTGGATTAAACTTTATACTTTTGCTTCACAATGCCTTCAGAATCCTAAATGTCATAACGAAAAAGCATCGTGCTCATTGACCACCTTCACTAAACAGCAAATTAATAAATTTGAACAATCGAACGTTTTTGAAGCTGTCGCTCATGGACTCACGTTAAGCTTTAGTTCAAAAGAGAAACAAAGGGCAGATAAATATGAAACAGATTTCCTTAAAAAACGCGTGAAGTCTAAATTGATGGATGGTGATGTATCAGCTGCCGTCAGATTTCTAACATCAGATGAAGTCGTGGTTCATGAATCTCCGGATGTTACTAACCAACTTATTTTGAAACATCCGCCAGCCCCGACCGATATTCGAGATTGTCCAACTGCAATTCAGAAGGATATCTCTCATATTACTAACGATATTGTTTTGAAGGCAATGCGATCATTTCCTTCGAGCAGCAGTAGTAGAATTGATGGTTTGCGACCCGGTCACTTGAAAGATCTAGTTCGAAATGACACATCTGCAGCTGGTGAACAATTACTGAATTCTCTAACAGCACTGGCTAGTTGTTTTATTCGAGGCCATATTCCAGATCAAGCGCGAGATCTTTTCTTCTCTTCATCCCTCATTGCTTTGAAGAAAATAGACGGTGGATTCCGACCAATTGCCATTGGGAACACATTGCGTCGATTAGCAGCAAAAGTTTGTGTGAGACTCTCCATGTCTGAAATAACATCCGAACTCAAACCGATCCAGATGGGCTGTGGTGTTAAAGGAGGTTGCGAGGCGGTGGTACACGCTGCTCGTCAGTATGTCAAAAATACGTTATCTGATAATTCCAATGAACCGCACATCATGATCAAACTGGATGTGAAAAACGCATTCAACACTTTACGTCGAGATCATATGCTGGAAGTGTTAAACGAAAGAGTACCCAGCTCTTTTGCTTTTGCAAAACAAGCTTACTCATCGCAAACTCTTCTACTTTTCGGTGAACGTTTTCTTGATTCATCAACAGGAATTCAACAGGGAGATCCCCTTGGACCTCTGTGTTTTGCTCTTGGAGTTGATGAAGTTGCACATCTAGTCACTTTCCCTGTTAATGCTTGGTATTTAGATGATGCTACAATTGCCGGGCCAGCTTCTACTATTTTAACGGATCTACAAACAATAATTCTCCGTTTGGCCGATATTGGTTTAGAAATCGATCCCTCCAAGTGTGAGGTGATCAATCTCGGATATGATATTGATTCATTTAAACTTCATCTTGACGAAATTTCAGTTTTTCTTCCGACAGTGAGAGAAACCAAGCCTGATCAGTTGCACCTCTTGGGATCTTCAATTCTCGATAAAGGAGTTCAAAATGCTTTGGATGCTAAAAAGGCAGAATTACCGCGCATGTGTAGTCGTTTGATACTTATCGACTCACATCCGGTTTTGTTTTTACTACGGAATTATTTGGCTATTCCCAAGCTGATTTACACGCTTCGTGCATCCCCCTGCTATAAATTCGCTGATTCTCTCGCGCTCTATGATGAATCGATCAGAAGTGTTACGACACAAATATGTAATGTTTCTTTTGGAGATACCTCTTGGCAGCAGGCTACTCTGCCCATTAGTTTCGGCGGCCTTGGTATTAGATTACCATCTGCAGTCGCTTTACCGGCCTTTTTATCATCGGTCCTCTCCAGTCGTTCTTTGGTTGACGAAATTCTATCCAAACTAACCGAATCTTCACAACTAGATTACACGGATGGCTTGGAACGATGGTTTACGATGGGTCTGCAGATGCCCAAACTTCCGAAATCACAGCATTCATGGGACAGTGAACAATGCCATCTTTTACAAACTAATCTAAAATCCAAGCTTGACCAAGTTCACCTAGCTTGCCTAGAGAGTGCAGCCGCTCCTTTCACAGGTTCATGGCTTCAAGCTCTGCCAAATCCAACGATTGGAACTTACCTTGATGATGAATGTCTGAGAATCGGTGTTGCTCTGCGACTAGGTGCTAAGGTTTGTGAAGCTCACCCGTGTAAATGCGGCAAGACGGTGGACACATTCGGCCATCACCCTCTATCATGCAAACGATCCGCTGGTTCCCTCGTCATGCTGCTTTGAATGACGTTTTTAAACGAGCGCTAGATCGTGCGGGTATTCCATCTGTTCTTGAACCCGTCGGTCTTGACAGAGGTGATGGAAAACGACCTGACGGAATGACGAATTTTCCGTATCGCATGGGTCGCTGCTTAATTTGGGATGCTACTTGCACCAGCACGCACAGTGGTTCATCTCTCATAGAATCCGCCATCCATCCGGGATCAGCCGCAGCGCGTGCAGAACAACGCAAAATGTCGAAATACGCTGCACTGTCTGAGAAGTACATCTTTGAACCACTGGCGATTGAAGCAACTTGTGCCATGGGACCGAGAACGCTGAAGACAATCTTGGGTTTAGGGGAAAGATTGAGTAAGGTGAAGGACGATCCCAGAGAAAGAGAATGGCTGCTACAACGCTTTGGCATTGCCATTATTAGATGGAATGCTCAGTCGATTCTTCGTGTTTCCTAACTGTCTTTTTTTACCCTATTTTTAACTTATATTTTATACTGGTATTTTTGATAATTTCTAGTTGTATTGTTTCATGTTCATGTGTAGGCTTAAAAGCATTATCTTTAAATATAGTATTTATAACGGAAAGAGGATAGCTATACGATTCTCTGACATAACGCATAGATAAGTGCAGATATCTCTGGTCTTCCAATGATCTCAGTGTATTATATGAAAAAATATCACACGGAAATTTTCATGAATTCCTAGATGGCTAAATATCACATATACATAGTTTGAATATCTGGGGTTCAACGGAAAAAGTCTGTTAGTGCGTCGCTATAAGCACATAAAAGAATTGCTTCATAATTTTGCAAAATAGAAGCTTGGATTGGTGCATGTTTGATTCCTATGACGAATTCCATCTTAATTGAGCGCATGCTGTTATCTGCCACTGTCCATTGATGATGATACCCCGCTTGGTGTTATGTTAAAACCTGAAACAGCAAGATTTCACGACTTCGGTCGTGTGCATTGATTAAAAGACGCATAATTTTCTTTAATCATTGAGGAGCCACAAAGGACATGTTTGATTCTTGATGCTACTATGAGTTCACTCATTCTAAGAAGAAGTCATAAATAAATGCACAATTTTTAGCTGACGAACTTTGAATGCTATCAGAGCTAGACGGACCATTGAACCATATGCATTTTATCAAGCTTGAGTCATGCTATATTTCAAGAATGTCGAGATTCAAAATTTTCATGCTTTCCGTGCCCGTCATTGGGATCTGAGTAGTACGCTAGAAAACAACAATTTGACAACATTGATGTAGTGGTAGGCTGTAGAAAGAATTGATGGAAATTCACGCTGTCTTCATGCGCTAAATGACTCGAATGGAAATGAATGGATTTGGATATTTCCATGGACTTCTGGATGGATTTCCATATGATCTAGAAATCTATGGTTATTGCCTGATATATTCCGTGTATTATGTACATAACAAACGGAAACCACCAGATATCACACTCCGAATTACAGGTAAAACTATGCGTTATGAAAGATATCATAAGATATTTTCAAGCATTATCCTATAACAAACTCCGGCCTGCGGCCGTCGTTTGTTATGTAGATAATGCTTTCAAATATCGTTTGATATCCGATACATAACTCGTGAATTTATTTGATATATCCCTCGGGCTAAAGCCCTCGGGATTCATCAAATAATTTCCCTCTCTATATCCCAGAGAGTCGCATAGCCATCCTCTATCCATTAGAAAATATAGATGTAGCACTAATTTCAAATGGCAAACTTGTTTTAAATCAGATAGAGTACTTTATTCTTATACCTTAATAAAATAAGGCAATCCTCTTAAAGCATTCGAAATACGTATTCTATCTAACACATAAAACATGACGTTCATATCATCAGATATCTTTGTCTTCAAGATTTTAGTGACTTAATGCATGCATTCATCAGTGGTTACACGTTCATATATTTGCATATATTTCATATGTTTGAAGAAAATCACATCAATTCAATGCTTATTGCAATATTGCACGGCTATATTGCATGGCATTATATCAGTCATATACATGAATGGTCGATAGTCTAAGGTATAACCTATTTGCGTTGCCATGAATCGATTTACGCCTGATAACTCTTCAGAAGCGTGTCAATATCGTATGTCAGAATGTTCAGCAGTCAATTTTGTCAATCTGTGTGCTTAAAATACTTTTAAGCAGTATTAGTCCGGCAGCCAGAGCGAGTTTCTGCAGGGAACGAGGCCGAAAATGAGACTTTCACAGAATGATGTACACCATATGCCTACTACGAATTCGCGCGTCTGCCGAGTTCTAGTGAGTTCCTCTACTTGTCAAACACGATCAAAGAAAAAAACATGTTAATCCAATGGGAGGCAGATTGCAGTTTTTGGCTGAAATCAAATTTTGTATGTTTTCTCTTATCAATTAAAATGTACTAGGTCTAGAGCCATGGTTTTTGACATGGAATGTCTTCAGGTCATATCTTATCAGGTTCATGAGCATTTATCTATGAAAATGCATGCATTCAGATTTGACAAGCCTCCTACTGTAGGCAAGCACCAATATGTTGGCCCACTTCATCCGCATTGAACCACATTATCGCATACATCGTCGATCAGAAGCATGATAATATCAGTTACACATGATAGGAAATGACCTGAAGACATTCCATGCCAACTATTATGACTCTGGCCTTAGTACTTTTCGTTTAATCAGGGAAAACATAGAAAATTTCAGTTTAGCCAATAACTGCAATCTGCGCCTCATTGGATTTACATGTGTTATTCTTTGATCCTGTCCAACAAGAAGAGGAACTCAATAGAACGCGGCAGACGTGTCGATTCGTAGTAGGCATATGGTGTACATCATTCTGTGAAAGTCTCATTTTCGGCCTCGTTCCCTGCAGAAACTCGCTCTGGCTGCCTGACTATATTAGATAGATATTATTGTATAAAAATATTATATTTATATAAAAATTGCTGATAATATAACAAACAACAGCGAGTAATGAATGAACAGAATATTGATATCATCAGTTGAACATTTTTATGACTTAATTTGCGATAAGGTTAAGTTTAATAAAAAGTTATAAATAAATAAATAAGTTTAATAAATAATATTATAATTTATAAATAATGTTATAAAACAAATAAGTCTTAAACGAAAAGCATTCAATGTTTTTGCACTTGCTTGTCAAATTCTTAAGTGTTTATACTCAATGAACTTTTGTCCTTTAATTTCAAAGATTCACGTGAATGACGACTTCTCCCGAATAAATCGATACATACCGGCAAGCATGCCGGCACGGGGTGGGCAGGATGGGCAAAGCCCATGCTGCCCTTTTCACAGGGTGGGCAGGGTGGGCAATGCTTCCTTTTTACAGGAGGGGCAAATTGCCTTTTCACGGGATGGGCAAATTTGTTCAATTACCTATATTACGCTCGTATATTGCTCTTTTTTCAAGTACGCTGTAAGTGACTTCAATTAGGATGTTTCCTTTAGACAGGATGGACAAGTTAATATGTGTCGCCTTTTGGTTGACAGAGTGGGCAAGTTGATCAACATGATTGCCGTTTTGTAGGGTGAGCAAATTGATCTATTTTGCCTTTTTACATGATCGGCATAAGTTATTAATGTACATATGGTGCCTTTTTTACGAGTACAAGGTGGGCACGTGCTTCTATGTTGCCTTTTTGCGCGGCGGCCAAGTTATTCTACTGTGTCTTGCATTTTGACAGGTGCAATTTGCCATTGTGCAATTTATAGAGGATGGGCAAATAGAAACAATGCTGACTTTTCACAAGGCGTGGGCAAGTCTGCTGTCACATTTACAAAATAGGTAATGTCATGCAGTTAGGAGACTCGCGAAAAGTCGAAAGGAATAGTGAATCAATTGAGGGACACCTTTTTGATCGCTAGCATTAAGTGCTCATACGACGTGATCTGTATAATGGAGAATATTTCCAGGACTACTCAAAGATCTGATGTTAGTACTCAAGAAGCGAATTTCGTCATCAACCTTGCGAATCAACGATTCAAAGAAATGTGCTGCAATGACGAAGCTAGTAAGATATGGAGTCATGCAGAAAAGCTACAAGCAGAATTAGGGACGAAATGACAGATAGTATCATGGAGAGAAAGGAAAAGAGAAAAAGAAAACTGCCAGAAATATTGTCCGAAATGACAGACCTGCCTGATATTGATACACCGGACACAACGTTCCAATCTTTTTCCCAGAAATATTTTGATTTGATCAATTTGATCGACGGAGCAATGCAGAGAAGATTCTACCAAAATGATTTGAAAATATTAGAAGATATTGAAATAGCCCTGATAGACTCTGTAAATGGCAAACTCGAGAAGGAATCATTTGACAAAATATTTCCAATTGTGTCCAGAGTAATGAAGCTTCAACAATCTCGCAAAGCAGAATTCGAAGAAGAACTAAAGGGTTTGCCAGTCCTCCTCAAAATGAGAAATGAACAGATCAAAACAAGAATAAAAACGGTTACAAAGATATCAACAATTTGTGATATATTTAACGCAATGCCAATGACGAAAAAAGCTTGCAAAATTGCCCACGATTTGCTGAAATATTATTGCACAGTACCCATGAGCTCAGCGACAGCGGAAAGAAGTTTCAGCGCAATGCGACGCCTGAAAACATGGACCAGATCCAAGACTGGACCAAACCACCTTAACAATATCTTGTTTGCAGTATTGCATAAGGATTACATGAACGATGTTAATATCCACACCGTTGCTGATGAATTCATCAAATTCAATGAAAAGAGACTCTCATACTTTGGACATTTCTGATCTGGCTCTTGTTTTTCTTGTTTATATCATTAGAGTTATCACAGAGGTTTAGATTATATGTTTGATATTTTGTACATAAATAGATCATAATAATTTGATCAAATATTTTATTTTTGAATATTTTCCGTATCAAAAGCTGGATACCGGTGTCGTGAATAATAATAACCTTACAGTTAAGTACACATTAAGAATATAAAGTATAAGTCACTGTATGTAAAAGTGTATATACAATATATGATTCGATTTCGGTTATATCACATTATCATATTTTTAACTTCTCCTTATTCTATAAGCCTCACATTTTCACACGTTATTTCATCGGAATAGAACCTACTTATAATATTGTTAAATCATGGCATTATGTTTATGCATTTGTTAAAAGAAACCTCTATATAAGATCATTTGAACTCCGTATTCATTTAAGCAGAAGAAAAGTAATTCAAAAATCACATAGAAAGTCAAAATTTTCAAATAAACGTTCCCATACTTGAGATACAAATAAAGGTGCCGATACCGATGCGAACATGCAATACTATGGACTACGGAACTATTCCTACCGCAGCTAATTGTTATTGCAAAGCGATGATTATCATGCTCCGATGTAATGAAATCAAGCTCGATCCACAACGTTCTACACCACGCCTAATATGGAAATCCGCGCGATTCGCGCGGCAGGGAAACTAGTAAGTGCTTCCTGGTCTATGGTTATATAATTTTAATAAATAAAGGCGCATAAAATAGTCCAATTTCTTGTATATAGGTGTGCATATGCAAAATGCCTTTTTTTATCCTTGCCCATGCTGCCCCTTTTACGTGCCGGCATGCTTGCATACCGGTATATGCGTTTACATTTCAAAGATTCGGCATGATATCCAGACGGACGTTTTGCCAATAATGGAACTTTGTATCGCATTTGATTCGAGCTTTTTCTATCTTTATTATCTCCACAGTGCAGTGACTCCCACGAATTTGTGTGCTCTTCTATGTATTATTAATTCCTCCAGCGACCAGTAGAAGATATTTGGTTGTGCACTAGCAACATTGTATGCTTTCTCCAGAGGATATTTGCCATTGAGAAAAGCAGAATATCATTCAATTTCTTGACTGAAATATCACGGAATGTAGAAAAGTCTTTGCAGCAGAATGGGAAAGCAGATGATTCGTGTTGACTTGATTCTCAACCACTGTATAGATGGAAAACAAAAATCCTTCATAATGCTATGTACCAGGACAGCGAATCAATCCCATGACTGAGCGAAGGTTCCATAAAGGCGCGGGTTATTTGTCAGCAGTGTAAATATTTAAGCATGAAAGAAAATTCTGGTGTTGGTGTTGATTCTGTCAATCTTGCCGGGTGATGGAATGTACATCAGTTTACCAAATGTACTGAGGAAAAGAGCGCAAATCTCAAATTGTGATAAATTTCTGAAAATTGCTTATTTGTACGATTTTACACTGCACTTCGTTTTGTGAGCATAACTGTTTGATTGGTCTTATCTAGAAAAGTGGATGCGATGAGATACGAACATCACATGTTTGATGGATGACATCAAAAGCTGCCAAATTGTTAGCTGTTCTAATATTCGGAACTTACACAGTACGTTTGGCATCGGTTAAGTTTCTCACCTTAGGTGTGGAACAGGGCAGTGTAAGCGTATAATTTATTTAAAACTCCTTGAATCACGGACGTCAGTACAATGCCAACATTCGAGCCTTTGGAGAAAAATCGAAAAACGAATTATCCTGCGCAGTCCGATGTATCATTCTCAAAACTGACGCTCAAAATTAATCATCGTGAAGAATAATTGTTGAGTAAGTACCAGCACTAACACCGAGAGCTGCAAATACAAAGCATTCAAAACGGTTTGTCACCCAGCCGCCAACAAAGGAAAGAAAAGATATTTATTTCTAAATTCAAACCTTCTGTTAATGCTAATGTATAATTGTTTTATATGTCTGTTTTATTTCTGTGTCTTAGGAGATGGCAGGTATGCCATCGAAAGCGCTTGTACACTACACAGAATAATTTGTTTCTGACTGGATTGTTGGTCTATTTAATATTTCATATATTTATGCTTGACAAGATCAGTAAATCTGCCAATCACAACAATGCTGATGAAAATTGAATTCACATTCCTCTATATGCATTTGGATTTATGATACTGCATTGATATTCTGTTAAATTGATGAAATGTCACGCCTGTCGACGGAAGATGGAATCCTTATAATTCAGTTATATTGCGAGAATAACAAAAGTCCAAAAGAAGTAGCACGCAAGTTCCTTCAACGAACCGTAATTCGAACTATCGATAGATTTGAGACAACTGCGTCAGTCTTCGACTTACCGAAAAACCGGTCGCCCTTCTCACGAAAGCGATATGGTGGAAGAAATTAAAGATGTTCTTGACTCAACAAAAGCAGCTTCAAGGCTGCAATTATCTTCAACACGTCAAATTGCTGAAACTGTGGGAATATCGCAGACGTCAGTCAGTTCATAAGATCTTACGACATCGCCTACAACTTTATCCATACAAATTACGAACTGCACATCAATTGCATGCACGTGACAAGGTTGCTCGAAAGGAATTTGCCGATTGGTTTATTCTGAAAGTTGATGAGGATGAAGAATTTTCACGAAATGTTCTCTGGACCGATGAATGCGAATTTCATTTACAGGGTCATGTAAATACATACAACAGCATTGTTTAGGAATCGTCACCGCCCACCAATCCAATTCAATTGCCATTGAACAGTTTGAGCAGGTTTTGCGGCTAACTGCCACTTACTGCCTTGAACTCCTCCAAAACTTTACAGGGGCAGCTTCACAAGAGACTGATTGGCCTTCATTTTGATTAAAAATGGTCACCACGTGCACCAGATATCAACCCATGTGATTTTTTCTTGTGGGGTTCCATTAAAGATTCTGTATATTACATTCTGTGTATGTACACAATTACAGATGTCAGTCATCTGAAAGAGAGGATCAATTCTGCGGTAAGTTCAATTTCTTCTGCAACGCTACAATCGGTTCATGACTCCCTCATTGATCGCGTGCTATGCCTGCAAAAGAATAATGGCGGTTATTTTGAATATTTGTTGTATGCATTTATTGAAATTTAAAATGACATTGTTATTCGAGAATTACATGTGTTTTTCATTTAGATCGCCCGTTATTTAATTTTAGTGATTAGGATAATAAATGAAATGTTAAATGGTTGGAATATGGGAATCAATTGAAACTCTTGTAATGATAACATGCGAAAACTACGAAAATGTAAGCATAAATTTCAGTACTTAATACAAGGGAAATTTAAATGATTTATTGAAATATACGAACATAAAATTTACGAACTATAAAAAATTCCATGTATCTTGAATTATGTTAATTTTCTGATTGACTAAAACATTGCGTTGCTAAAACCTCACCCTGTATATGCTACAGCGTTTAATGGGTTAAAGAAGAAAGTAAATGAAATGAATCAGACGTCGTAAGAAGACCTCAAGAACAGGATTTTGTTGACATGGACTAAAGAAGTGATCCCTTCACTTTGTCAATCTTTGATGGAATCCATGTTGCGGCGAGTGAGAGCAGCTCTGACCGCAAACTTTGGACTCAATAGATATTGACAAATTTCGACAGCATGATCTTATGAACGAATCAGAAATTAATGTTTTGTACCTATAAGACTTATATTACAGCGGTTACAAACATGATGATTCAGGGATCTCTGATTACTGGTATTCACAGCAGCCTCATTCGTTTACTTTCATTAAAACTCCTACTGTCCGGATACCTTTGGCCACAACTGTAGAAGAACCCACGGGGAAATAAGCAGCTGATAAGATTTGCGAGCTTCGAAAATTGAAACACAGCACTATTCCACATAATCCACAAGCATACTTTGAAACTACAAGTATTAGTGTGACCAAATGATGGAACATTTTCAATCAGAAAAACATTTTGCTGTGTTGGAATGCGTAATATTGTAGCAACACGCTTTATTATCTTCGAATAACGTTGTCTTTGTGTTACTCAATCATGTTAAGCAGTTTTTCGAATTGAAAATAATTCATGAACATCCTTGCACCTAAAATGCAGGTGTGTACAATCCAAGATAACTGAAAGTTGAAGCTATTGTAGTGAATTCGGCAGCACACACACTGGAGTGATGCTGTCCTCCTATCTTGTCATTTCTCAGTAGTAAAAATGACCCCCTGGAATGCACATCTGCATAATAAAAAGGCGCAGACAGTGCTGATGAATTGCTAAATCATGTTCCGTAACAAATTTGATGCATTCATACTTTCACACTGGGAAACTTTCTAAGTTCATGCTGACCTCGACTTGTAACTCCCCGCGGTTGCAAATCTACTCAGTATGAAGACTTGGACGATAAGATATTTTCTGTAACTGCAAGTTTTATGAAATCTGCACTTTTCCTGTTTCAAGGTAAAATTGGTGTTGTGCAGTGCCGAACGAGAAACAATGCTCTTTTCTCCATAGAAGCAACAATTCTCCGATTCAATCTGCTTTTGCTTGAAATGCAGTAAGATAAGTTCGAGCTCTGATAGGCTTGAGGCTGAGCCATGCAGTAATAAACTGATGAAGTTGAATAAATCCTCCCACTCACCTTATAACCGAAATGACATCATCAAAAGCCATGCCCAGTCACCTCTATGAATTAGATGAACTATCAGCTTATCATGTTCGCATAATGCCGCACAGCTGGTATATCATAGAAATCAGTAAAAGTCCCTCACAAAACATGAATTCAAATAATCCAATTCGTGCTTCAACTAAACCTAGCTTTGTAAATAAAAGCTTTCCAATAAAATTTTCAATTTAAAACCCAAAACACTGGAATATATGCACCTACAATGTGAACTGTACGATACCAAAACGGCTTATGAAGCCGATGAAAACGAGACAATAAGATGTGCGGAAACACTGTTGTTCGTTTTCGTACGTCATTCATAGTCTCAAGTGAGTACTGGGATGACCACTAAAACTGAGCACTAACTGCGACTCAGAAATGAGTCAGTTCGGAACTATTAGTACTTATTTTAGAACTCTTTGGATTCGAAAGCACAGTACTTAATTCGTACTCATTTTAGTACTCATTTAGTGAGTTGCATGGGACAAACACCTCCACTAAAACGGAAAATGTCATGCGGCATATCAAACCCGCTATATCACACATGCACATCCATCTCAGAACTGCTTTGGCAATTAAGTACTGATTGGATCAACAAAATATGCACAGTACTCATAGCGCAGTCGTTGAAGAGGGTATAGTTGGCAAGACTCAAAGCACAGTCGTAGAAGATGACAAGCGTTGGCAGGAATCAAGCGCAGTAAGAGCGAACCACATCGAGCAAGCCAAGACGAGCAGTAACAGTGGAGACGGGACTGTAAAGTGTGATTAAATGATGCTATTGCAATGCAGTTGCGCAACCCGATCAGTGCATCGCTATTTTCCTGCCCTTGCATGTCCATCCCTTTTAGTAAGTCATTGCTATATTGATGCTTCATCATATTAATACTTAGCAAGCATTTTAGCACTTGTGTGGATTTAAGTTCGGCAATTTTAGTACTCTTTCATTCAGCACTCAGATTGGTACTTAAAAAGGATTTTATAATTTACCTCATGTGCTACGAAAGCGATTGGGTTTTCTATTGGACAATCCAACAGTTAAACTCAGACAGTTTTCTTAGTCTACAGTTTGCAGTGTAGCCATAACAGGGTCATTACCAACTGAGTAATCGTACCAAAGGTGTTTGTCATAAAACGTCCACTCCTTTAACAATTTCATCAATATTTTACTGAAAACATTCTTATTGAAATTTTGGATCAATTTTGACAAGCGACGTGATAATGATGTTTTTGGGTAGGTTGTAAAACAGGGATTATACGCAGACAACTCCCACTGAATGAATTTTGGCTAGCACCTAGACGACTTCTTTCGGCTAGGAAACAAGCGATGATGGTTTTTCAAACATGAAAATGCGAAACATGCACAAGTTTGAAGTGAATTCGCATAAAATAACTAAATACAGAATGAACCACAAACTCTCCAACGCTCGCAATATGAAAGTCAATAAACTTGACGTATTCAGTGAGCCCAGATAGCTACGTTCCATCCATTGCTCACCAATGCTAGAGGTCTGTACTCTCACGGCTTACAACATTCACTCCCTCCTCGATCGTCCATTTAAACCTCAGTCTGTCCTTAACGGCGGTTAGACTTTAATTCAGCGCCCAATTTTCGAGACCATGTGACCCACTACCCAGGATCCTACACAGATTGCCAGTTCGAGAACATATGAACTCTCCCTAAGTAGTCTTCGCTTCAAATGCAATCGCGGAGGAGATCCCAACTTACCTTTCCACTTATATCCAACATGTTCCCCACTTCATGGCTGAAATGGTGATCGAATCCAAAGTAAGAGATACATTAGTAATGGGGAGTTTCCACACGTGATATATATAAACACTTTGATCGAATCCTTCAATTAGCCGCTAATTTCGTTTGAATCGATCAATCGGCTGACTTAAATATGCATAACACCATCAGTAGAAGTATTAATCCGGCAGCCAGAGCGAGTTTCTGCAGGGAACGAGGCCGAAAGTGAGACTTTCACAGAATGATGTTCACCCTATGTCTACTACGAATCGGCACGTCTGCCAAGCTCTAGTGAGTTCCTCTTCTTGTCAGACAGGATCAAAGAAAAACACATGTTAACCCAATGGGAGGCAGATTGCAGTTTTTAGGCAAAACTGAAATTTTCTTTGTTTTCTCTTATCAATTAAAAAGTAATACTACATTGTAGGTCTAGAGCCATAGTTTTTGACATGGAATGTCTTCAGGTCATTTCCTATCATATGTATGTAATATTATCATGCTTCTGATCATCGATATATGCGATGATGTGGTTCAATGTGGATAAAGTGGGCCAATGTATAGATGCTTGCCGTCAGTAGGAGGCTTTTCAAATCTGAATGCATGTAGTTTCACAGATAGATATTCATGAACCTGATAGGAAATGACCTGAAGACATTCCATGTCAACAATTATGGCTCTAGACTGAGTATTTTGCCGTAATAAGTGAAAACATAGAAATTTCATTTTGACCAAAAAAATGACCATTAACATGTGTTTTTCTTTGATGGTGTCTGACAAGAAGAGGAACTCACTAGAACTCGGCAGACGCGCGAATTCGCAGTAGGCAAAGGGTGTACATCACTCTATGAAAGTCTCATTTTCGGCCTCGTTCCCTGCAGAAACTCACTCTGGCTGCCGGACTATATAAAGAACAACCTGAAGCTGGAGCTTCCAAGATTTGACTTTTCTCTTTCTATGTCCATCTCGTCTTTGATTTAGTTGAAACTGTCTCATCATTGAACATCACTTTTTTGTGGCATCCAAACATGCGTAGCCTAGCTAGACCAAATCATAGTTTAATTTAGTTAATGTCTGCAGTACAAAATTTTATTAATTGCAGATTGATTTTAGAATAACAGATGGAGTCTGCAAGATGCTGTATGTCTGCATTAATCACTGTAATGGCCAACTATTATTACTCTGACAACAATTTTGAAAAAACTATCGCAGTTAGCACTTAAAGCATTCACTGCTTCCACAAGTATTCAACAACTGTTGCTATAGATGCAATTTATAGTACACACAATCTGTCAATTTCCAAGATATAATGTGCATCAGAAAATTTGAAGTTAAGAGAGATTGTCATCAGTTGTTCTGATTCAATGATTTTACATTGTTAATTAATGCAGTGACACACCTTTAATTTAAAGCACTTGTTGAGTGTGTTGCTGAAGAATTGCTCATCGAGCTGACTTTCCAAATTTGATATCCAAGTAATGTTCATTTTGATAGTAAAAAACACCCAAATTATTTCAAGCCTATGTCGATTCTCCTGCCTTTCAGTCGCATTTTTTTATTGATGACCCACAAACTATTCGAGTGCCTATGTTCTCAGCTTTCAATCGGCGTATTCGTTATTGGGGATGTTCATTAAAATTCTACCGGTACAAAATTTAACTGGTTTAATTATTCTAAGTCAGTTAATGGGGAAGACAGACTGAAGTCTGGGGGAAGACTCGCTCGCCGTCATTAAGGCACAGACTTGGCTTACCTGCAATTCACCAAGAAGATCACGTGAGCCGGAGTCACTAGCCGATTGCTACCTCCACGTGGTCCCCCTGGGTAGCGCCAACAACAACCGCTCACTGGCGAGTGGAAGACGCCAGGTCAAATAACTTTCTCTTAAACCGGGGGTTGGGTGCTTCTCCTAAGACCTGCTTAGGTTCTTACCACCTTAGAGAAGGGAAACTCCGTACCAAACCTTGTGGATTGTGGAATCCATCATGGACCTAAGGCCACCGAAGGGCGGAACTCTTTATGAGTCAACGGCCATCCGTACCTGAAGAAGAGATAGGAACCGCTAGGTTACTTCCTAACGAAACACCCATGAAAGCACAAAACACCAAAAGTCTCATACCTGATCGGTCGGGGCCCGGGTCAACAACGGCCGCGCACTCTATTGGTATGAACCAGGGTAGAGCTAGAGAAAAGTATGCTGCTGGTGTCCTAAAAACCCCAAAAATGACTTTATAACCGGAACGTGGAATGTCAGGTCATTGAAAGGAACAGAAAAATTGGACATTCTCACTAAAGAATTGGACAGACTCAGATGGAATGTTGTGGGAATTTCTGCGCAGAGGTGGATAGGCATTGGCGAGGTAAAGTCGGATAGTGGCCACAAGATTTGTTTTTCTGGAGAAAATAGAACACATGAAAAAAGACTTGGCATCCTTTGTCAGCAAGACGATAACATCAGCAGTAAAAGAATGCATCCAGTGTCCAGCAGAATAATAACAATTAGCTTAACCGCCAAGCCGATGAACATAACTATCGTTCAGATTTAGCACCGACGAGTGACCGTGATAATCAAGAATCTGATAATCAACAAGCGCATTTCTCCTCGAATCGAAGCTGTCCTACATGAATCCCAGGCTGGTTTTAGAAAAGAAAGAAGCACAATTGAGCAGATTGGGAATCCGAGAATTTTGTGCGAAAAATATCGGAAATCAGGGCCAGTATACCTTCAGGAATTTCATCGATTTTAAAAAGCTTTTCGTCTAACACGAAGAACGCTGCCATACCATGTAAAAACACAAGATAGGAAAAGACTGATCAGATCTTTATATGAGACTGCAAAAAGCACAGTTCTTGTCAATCACGATTACAGCACCTAGTTCTCTTCTGATGTAGGAGTTAGGCAACAATGTATACTCTCCGCATCGTTGCTATCATTATTAATATTATTAATCTCTTTCTGGAGCGCATCATGACAGATGCTTTGGACGAACAACTGAGTAATATCAAATGTTCAGGATTCCGAATTAATAACTTGCGGTTTGCGGATTACGTCGCTGCTATGGGAAGCTCTGAGGCTGAATTAATGATACTGACTTGCAGGATAAACGACAATGCAAACCGATGCAGCACGGAAATCAGCAAATCAACAAGTAAAATCCTCGCGACTGGACCTCAGCCTATAAATATCCAATCTCAAATAATGGCCAATAGAGAGGTACCAGAATAAGCAAAGAATTTCAAATATCTCGGGTCGTTAATAACTGAAGATGGAACGTCAACAAGAAATGTCATCGCTAGAATTGGAATAGCTACAAGTAAATTAGCAAGAATGGAAGCGTTTGGAAAGAAAAAAGCTCTCTTTGAAAACCAAAGTCGACCTACTTCGTGCCATTGTGAAAGCCATCGCCTTATACGGTTGCGAAACCTGGGGCTAGCGTCACGAAGCCTCCGTTAAATCCGTTCTAACGGAGGGCTTAACAGAGGCCATAAACGGAGCAGCCGTAATGACGGTCACAAAAGCTCCGTTTACTTGACTTTCCGTTAAACTAACGGACAGTTATTCGGATGACATGGTCAGTCGAAGGTCAGATGAAAAGCGTCATAAGTCACATGATTTTCATCGTCATGCATCGTCACTGTCGCATCATCACAGCTTTGCCACTACGATTATCCAACCAAATCTTACTGCGCATGTCATGTGGTGCATGTGCTTACGTGCTGACTGCCTAGGCGAGAACGCTCCACAGCAGACCGAAAGCAAGACGGAAGACGTTTGACGAAGACATGGCTGCCGCTGGCAAGCAAAAGCGAACTAGGAAGCAACCGTTTTCACAGAATGAAATCAAGGTGCTGGTGGAGGAATTTGTACACCACAATGCCCTACTTACTGCGGCTCACACAAATGAGGTGACCAACCGTAGAAAGAGAGTTGTATACAACGAAATGGTACGCAAAGTCAACTCGATTGGAGGCAGGAACCGGAGTCTTGAAAATATCAAGGACAAATGGTCTAACCTCAGGGCCGCTGTCAAGAAGAAGGCCGCCGATTATCCCAAGAAGTTGAGGGTATCTCGAGGCACAACTGGCGGTGGTGAAAAGGAGGACATCAACATCGAGGATTTTCTAGATGAGACTTGAGATGATGATCTACGGAGTCATCCCACCCGAGAGTATTCAAGGTAAGACTTGCATTTAGGCCTACAATCTACATGTACATGTACAGTGTATAATTAAGCTTGATAGTAATACATACATGTACATGTACTTGTACATGTAAGTTGGACTTACACGTTTGAATCTATTAAGATATGTTTCTAATTTTGAAATAGACGAATTGTATTACTTCTGCTAGTTATTAAGCTCTGCTGCTGATTTTTTACGTGCACATGTGAAAGTATTGAATGTTTTGTTGTTGTTGAATGTTGTTGTTGTGAATGTTTTGTAGTGTTTATGACGTTGCATAAACTCTTATGGTACATGTATGTTGGTTTAATCTATGGATTTTCGTTTTTGATCTTCACATGATAATCAGTGATATCTGAGACTAAATTGTAATTTTTCCTTCCAGGTATTCCTGGATCTGTCCAAACTGGGGGCGAAGAGACCAGAGAGTTCATTCAAAATACCGGTACCGATGAGGAAGATGATGAGAGTGAAAAGGAAAATGACTCGAACAACGCCCACGTCAGTGGAAAGGGAATGAGAAGATGGATACCTACACGTGAACGCATGCAACGAATGGAAAGAGATGACTACCATGCAAGAATGCTGGCCATCGAAGATAGGAGGTTGAAATTGCAGGAAGAGGAATCGAAAGCTCGCATGGCGTACTACGAAACAAAGACCAAATAGGCCTACTATCAGTCTCTTACGCAGAGAATGTGTACGGATGCCAACCACACATCTCAGATTCCTGCAATCAATTCTTCGTATATGCATCCAATGACGAGCACCAATGCCATGAATCATTCGTGTGACTGGAGTTATCAAGACATTTGATAGCCTTTCTGCATACATGTACATGTTACTTGCATCTTTCTTCTTTCGAAATAAATTTGTTTATTGGAATTATCATTTTTTCTAAATTGTTATATTTGGTATTAGTGGATTGGGTTAGATACATTATAGCCTACATGTATAATAATCCAATGTTTTGCAAACAGTGGATTTGTACTTACCAGACATCATTATAGTCGTAGAGAATGTTCGATATTTTTTATTTGCCAGATAGATTTTCTAACTCTTTCTATGCACATGCATGCAGATACGGGTATGTAAATGTAGGGCTGTATATGCATGTACAAGCGTATACATGCACAACGTAATGCCATATCATTTTTCAAAGAAATCAAACAACAAAACAATAGTTTCCCAAAAGAAAAATATTATTATGATAAGTAGTCTACACAGGTACGTTCAAACATGTAGTATGGAATCCTAAGGATGATCAATTTGTGCTGAATACTTCCTCGACTACTTTTTGACGAACATTGCATCCATTTTGTGTGATCCCAGTAGAGTCATGAAATGCTGAGGTATCAACGTCATTTGAATAATCAAGTTCTTCTAAAACGTTGACATTGCACTCAATTGCGAGATTGTGCAAGCAGGCACAAGCCATAATAATGTTGGAGCACTTTGCCTGTGAGAAATTCATGCCAATTGTTAGGCAACAGAAGCGCGATTTTAAAACACCATGGCATCTTTCGATTACACTTCTAGCCTTTTTGTGACTTTTGTTGTACTCATTCTGAGCAGTTGAATTGGGGGCATCAAACGGCTTCAATAACCACGTCAATAAAGGATATGCCGAATCCCCTAGAATCCAACAATTAGACATGCTTTCTTGTTCATTCCAACAATTTGATTGCTGCATCATAAACGAATCGTGTGTGCTTCCAGGCCATCGCGGACTGAAATCGATGATCTTTAAGTCAAAATCACATACGACGTGGCAATTGATTGATACAAATCCCTTTCTGTTGACAAAAGTGCATTCATTGAAAGGAAGTGAGGGCTTTTTGATTGGTATGTGACAACTATCGACTGCTCCTATTGTCTTCGGAAGGCCACTGTAATTATAAAAATTGATCACGTTCCTTAACATGTCCTCTTCCGATGGCCAAGCAATGTACTTCTTGCGATTCCTTGTTATTGCTTGTGAAACATCATGTATAGATCGACTTGCAGATCTATTTGAAACTCCATGAATATCCGTAACTTGAGGTAAAAATCCGCCATGACTGAAATATCTCAATGCAATGCACATCTGTAATTCCACTGAGAGGCTTTGAGAACGCTGTGTTTTTCTTTCTAAAATTGATCGATATTCCTCACACAGTTCGTATACGATGGACTTTGGAAATCTATATCTCTCAAAAAATTCCACGTCTCCTAATTCTGCCAAGGGATTTATTCTGTCACGATAAACACGCCTTTCCTCAAAATAATAATCATCGAAATCCAGCCGCCACAGATGCATGGTCTCTGAGAATGAACAATTGCTTGTCGATATTGTATAGTGTCGAATATTGTCGATATCGTTGTAAATCAGCAGCCAATAGATATAAGATCCCGCTAACGGAGGTCTTAAAGACGCCCCTCACCTCCGTTAGCGATTTTCTAAACGGCGCGACAAACGGCGGCTTAACGCTTCTTCCTGACGCACGGATTATTTTAAGTAAACGAGCCGTTATGAAACGGAAGCTTCGTGACGCTCGAGGCTTCCTTTAATTGCTCCGTTATCGCTAACGGCTCTTCGTGACGCTAGCCCCTGGACACTGAATAAGAAAGCAGCCAAACGCATTGACGCCTTTGACCCTAAGTGTCAAAGAAGAGTGTTAGGCATGTCTTGGAAAGACCACAAGACTAATGATTATGTGAGAAGTGAAATCCGACACAGGTATTGCGCACTGGAGAGCTCCTATTTAACACGGTAAAAATCAGAAAACTAAAATGATTTTGTCATGCCATTGGAAAGGTAAACGCCTTGTGCAAAGACATTATGCACGGGCAAGTGGAAGGAATAAGGCAAAGAGGAAGACCCCGACGAACATGGATGGACGACATTCTGGAGTGGACTGGAGGAACGGCAATCGAGCGCGTGGGAGGAATCGACGACAGGGAGAAATGGAGATTTTCTGTGCTTCAATGGATGCACCAACGGCCGATCATCATAAAAAAAGTTAACAGGCGCACGAAAAAGCGTTCACAAACTTCTCTGTAGAACTTGACATCGACTGTGTCTCTTTGTTGTGTGATCCGGTTGATAAAAGTCACTGAAACTTCGCACAATGTGGCGTGTTGAATGTTGAACTGGCTGCTCATTGTTCGATTGCTATGGAATTATGTCAGCTAATTGTGCCATTTCATTAACGTTACATGTTAACAGTATTTTGTCAGCCACGATGTGTGGGACCCCGCTCGTCTGGGTTTGAGTGTTCAGGTTAGGGGTCGAAACACAACTAGACGAGTACCTACTGATGACTGACGGACTGCAGTATTATGTTTTATATCCCTTAATCGGTAGCTGAAGTAGTGGTCGATGTATTGTAATTCAAATGTAGAAATGTGGAATTACATGAAGTACTATAGACGGATGAAGAAACTGGCGATAACAAATTCAAGTGAAGAAATAGTATTTTCCATGTGTAGTCTTACGTATAGTGTGTATAGTTTCATTGCTTTCGGTGTAGTAGAGTGTCATTGTAGTTGTATTGTTTGCCTCCATTATCCACTTTCCACTTATCCACTATTACCATTATCCACTACGTGTAGTGTCAGATATAGTTCACTTGTAATCGGTGTAGTAGCATCGTTGTATTTCCATATTTTGCCTCCACTTTTCCGATTTTTATTCATCGGTTTCCTGTTGTTTATAGTATCCATTTTTAATTTTACTTAACATATGGTGACCATTGTTTTTTTCTATTTCCACTATCAGCATCAGTAGTCGGTACAGTATATTAGACGTCTGTTTTGAACATGTATACGGCAGTGTTTGGAATCTATGGTATTAGTATATTAACAGCAAGAATGAGTAGTATTACAAGTCGTAAGATTTCCATTTTTACCAGATAATGGGCCAAAGCTGATCAATTTTAATTCGTTGCCACGAGAAAGCTACATTGAGTTCTTTTAAGAACTGATTAATCCAATGGTTACAGTAGCATTGCATCTGTACACTTGCGGATTGGAGAACGCCATCAATCCTCCTTAGGACTACTTTAACTAATAATTTAAATTAGTAAGCATTATATTCTATTATAAATGGCTACTGGGATGACTTTCATCATCGTATGAGAATGCTCCAATGTTTCCTTTCTAGCAAACAGAAGAAAAGACGACCTGTCTAATTCTCTGGATGCAACCATAGAGATAGATTCAATTGCGTGTAGATTCAATTGCGATTCAATTGCGCACTGAAAGCAAAGCAAACACGAGCGTCCCGAGCAAACACAAGCAAACGTATGGTCGCAAGCTGTCAATCGCTCTCGTTCATAGAAATAGATTGCTATGGCATTATGTCAGCAGATTGCGCCATTTCATTAGCGTTACATGTTCCAATGCTTCCTTTCTAGTCAAACCATAGAAATAGATTGTTTATCTGAAGTTGACTAGAATGGAAATTGACTCAAGGTCGCGGCACATTCGGGGAACTAAGTTGGGGCATGAATGACCAATGAAAAGCTTAGAATTACACATGTGACTGATTCTAACCCAATGAAACAGCCGTTGACAAGTGTATATAAGTGAAAATGCGTGCGATCTTTGTGCCACTATTGTGTATTGCATGATACTTCATTTCCATTCTAGAGGTTTTATTGTTATCAATTTCTATGCTCTCGTTTGTTTTGCTCGTAGTGTGGCAGTCTACAAGTGCAGCAATAATGATTTTATGTTTGATGCGAAACGCTTTGCTCCGAAACGTTTGGAAAAGATCGCAGTGTGGCTGAGGTCTTAGTCTAGAGCGGACAGAACCCTATCCCAGTCATTGTGTGCAATGACAGCAAGTGATAGAGATTGACATAGAGATCCATCTGTGTTTGGCTTGTGTGATTGGCCACGCTCGAGAAGCGCAGAAGGAGCTCGTATCATCAGCGAACACACAATCCTCAGTGGTCAGAATGCAGTCAGGCTATCAAGTGAAAAGTACGTAGCTTTGACTCAATTTTCCTCCGTGATAAATTCGTCAGATGGAAACAATTTTCACACTTCGACTCTTCACGATCTAAATTTTGATGACTGTGCGTACGCTTGATGTGATGGCAATCCTCAGGTTCATCAGAATTAAAACTTGAATTTGCATTACTTTCAATGACAAATTGATCTACTTGCCCCTCAGGACTAGTTTTGATCGTGGCAATTTGTACTGAGGAAAGTACATTCTAGACCCAAACACGCAGACAAGGCACTTTATCTCTGCAGATACATCAGATTTAACCAAATTCTATGCATTTGCTAAAACTAGATCTGGAATATATTCTTAACAATTCAACAATCAGATTCAAAGTGAATGAGTTTCAAACAAGGACATCTATGATTGATATGAGATATTTAAGGGACGTTCAACTCCCATACCATGTTCTGGACTGGAGGCCGGTGGCTTTGGTAGACTTGATTAATAACAGTTGTTTTTGCACATCTGGATAACACCGTGAAGCAAGTTGTAAACAATTATCCAGTGCTCTAATGCGCGCATTCGTACAAGGAATCTGTTGAAAGAAGATTCTGGACCCAGTCTAAAGAACTACAAAACTCCCACATGAATGAGCAACTGTCAATAACAGCTGGAATATCAACTGTCAGTGATTGAAATTGTTCACCTATACGGCACGCAACATCAATGGCTATTGATGTGGGTTCTGAACATTTTATACATGATTATTTTTATTGCAATTAGCAGGCTTATTGTAAAAAGATTTGCGTGCGAAAATCGAATCAGTAGTGTTTTTTTTGGAGAATTGTGGACTCTTTCTAGAAAATTTTTGTAATCTATTTCCTGTGCTCAAAGGAGTCATGGACTAAATGATAACTGATCAGTGATGATTTTACTTGCCACAATCATTGCGGCAATATGTCCCATGTCTCATTCATTGTTACACAATTAAAATACATGATTAAAATCTAGAAGAAAATCTTCCGATAATGCAATAAGAAACAAGCACAAAACAAATTGAAACATCAAAAATTGATGACAATTTGATTGGTATTACAAAGGAAAATGCTAAAAGTTAAGCAATAATTGTTTGAATATCCACTCCTTCATCACGATTTTGGTGGAAAAGTGCAACCGATGTTGTCTTTCCAAGTGCGACTCCTCGTGATGAATGGTTAACGATGTCAATATATTTTTATCTCTTAGACATCTCGTGATTATAGAGCATCACCTGTGAGACCTTCAAATTGCAAAATCAAAACTCCGACGAACTAATAAAATGTGATCATGATGTCAGTGATTCATAAAATGAGAAGATCATATTGAATAAAAAGCAAACCAAGCGGTGGTGATTGATGATTTTCCATTATCTTAAGGTCCTATCATATTCAGCAATTCAGGAACAGCATTGATAAGGATTTACGTCTATTACGAAATCCGCATAAATTTCGTCGGTGAATATGAAAACATTCGCGCATCATTGTGATAAAGATAGACATCAATTTTCGTTTAATGAAAGTTGAGTAATTCAAGGCCGGAAATAAATCACACATGCTATATTGCTTCATTGCTCTTGAATTCTCGAATAAAGTCCACCAGTAGTCCAAATAATTATACAGGATGGTTTAGACAAGACAATGGGAAAATCAATGAATATGGAAAGTCACAATTTATTTCAAATTGACCATCGATGATATGTGTACTTGTACTCGTAGTTGTACACTGCACAGATTCTTTCAACAATTTCTCTGCAAAACTCGGCCGGCGTATTAATTAGTATGTACAGCAATCAATCCAGCTGGAGTCTGGTGTATTTTACAAGAATGAAGTGAATTGTTTACCACTTGTTCTATGGTTTTATCCAGATACACACTATCGTCATTAGTCACGTCTACCAAAGTCACTGGCCTCCAGTCAGTGTTGCCACAGCGACCAACTGGAGAGAATTCCGCCGCGACGGTCTAGGTGAGCTGATTCCTAGACCTATGTATGAATCGCTTTATTAAAGATAGATAAAGCAATTTTGGGGATCGATTTACAGTCACACGCACGTACAGCACGCAATTTAGCCTACGTAAATAATGATGCATACTAAATTGAGTAACCTGATTTTTCTTTTGTTTCCCATGCCCTCCCATCATAGGTACCTTATCATCACAATGGATTCCAAAGCAGTGAGTTTAAAGCGCATCGCATATGCTTCAATTGCAACTCTACCCATTCACTGATCAAGTAATTCAATTTGAAAAAAATAGCACAAAACAGATGCTGAGTTACGTAGGCCTACTGATGGGACCATTCCATTAATAATAGAGGCTAGACAACATTAAGAGGTTTTGATTTTAGAAGTAATTTCTGAGAGATTGAAAATCCAATGGTTAAATCGCTAAATCATGACGAGGTGTGAAGCGAGTATCTGAGATTGAAACGTTCCAATACTGTAGGAACATCATGCAAGTTGACACGGACAAAAAGCTGAAAATACGCATCTGCGTTTGCTAACTGTAGGATAATTAAGCTTGCGCCGAATGATCAAAAAATAGGACCGGCGGAATTCTCAAATTCCAAGAATTCCGCCACCACCTCAAGATTTCCGCCGATTTCGCCAATTTCGCAGCGGCGGAAAATTCCGCCGCTGTGGCAACACTGTCTCCAGTCCAGTACAGTTGAGGGTCCCTTAGATCTTATATATAATATAGATCTAATATCTTATATAAATCATAGATGTCCCTGGTTTCAAGTTTCAAATATAAAGGTTCATAACCTTCAGAAATCATTGGTTGCTCGGTCCGATATCTATGATTCTTATAACTCATACATCGAAGAAATGATGTCACAGAAGTGATGAACAGATGTTTGACAAAAAATTATTCGGCTACCCCACTTTCAATTAAATTCGCGCTTCGCCCTCATGTAAACCCTCGTGGTGTAACTTATAATTATGTCCACCATTTCATAGAAATTTTGTTTCATGACATCAAAAAGAAATGGCAGGATAGTGACATGACATCCTTTTACATAGAACACTCACTCCACAGATAAAATGGAATACAGCTTCAATATTGCTCCATCGTAGCAGAAGCTACTTATTCCGTCTTCGGAGTAATCTTATATATTTCCATAAGATTTTACCGCTAAATCATGATTACCACACATCATTTTCAATCATAAAAATTAATAATACCACAGAAAGTCCTAGAATGGAAATTGCATGAAAATTATGGCACACGCAGGGGAACTTAGTTGGGGCAAAAAGCAAATTTTGCGGACTGGCTTTCTTGTTTTCGGGTTGGCATTTTTAATTATCAAGTCAATTTGTGATCTGAATTGTTGCCCCTAGTCCAAAGATCATGTACACAAAAGCAATAATGAATCTACAAAATACTGCAGCGACAGGGTGACAAATAAGGAAATACTGAAAAACGTTCTGTACGTTCATCATATTGAAATATCGCTCCTATAATCAATCAAGAGTATAATCAGACACATACGCAACTTGTAATGTCGATTTACAGAGCATGCATTGCTCCAGCTTGAAGTCAGAGGCCAAGAAATCTCAGAGTATTCATTTTACTTAAATGGGCTTCGCTGTTCAATATATTTGAACAGTTTTCAAAACCTTTGCATGCTTTCGAATATGAGTTTCCAAAATATTATCACACTATATCGCACAAGTCATTTAGTGATTAATTGAAAGGAACCAGCGACATTTTTTATTTATCTGAGAAATGACTATCGGTAAAGAGGCTTTCAATGTGTTTATTCCAGAAAGCTCTAGGTTTAAAAACTTAACCGCTAGTAAGAGAAATTATCCAATAATTAGAATTTTTATCTTTGAATTCTTGAGATATTCTTACAACCAGTACACCGACCACTTTCGATTATGACTCTGTGAACCAAATTTCAATTCGCATTCCAGTATTGAAAAATTGGAAAATAGTTGTCAATGACTGCTACAAATAGACACAGTATCTTAATCCATGTAATAGTAAGCTTATTCACATGAAACAATGCTGCCATCTCACTTCAAATTCTCTTCATGAAAATCCTGCAATTTGCTGTCAACAACTTCCACAACCAACTTGGCAAATAGTTTGACCATAATACGATGTTTTAGATCGAAGCAGATCTATAAACTATGGATTTTTCCATGTGTCATCATTGCACTTAGGCAAGATATCAAACTTCCATTCTAGTGCACTATTATCCACTTCTATGTTTTCAACAATGTTCGGATATCTTTCTTTCTTAAATTAGGAGCTAGATGGCGCTCGATGCCGCAATGAAATTGAGCTGATTATAAATAGCTACTTCCTGTGCGACTTCATTTATCCACTCAGCTCTGAAAAGTTCATTATCATCGGCTTCGTATTAAATTCAATGTGATATAGGATTTCCATGGCATACTATATCTGAAATGAATGTTCATTTGATCCATTGCTTACCCAAAGTAGTGCTAGAGTTGATTTGAATTATTCAAGTTATCATGTACAAAATCTAAGACATTTCATCAACTGAGTCTCTAGAACGAGATATTTGAAAGCGGGTGAGAAAGTAGTTCGCTCAAGACAACCGCTAAATTAAATTAACAAAATACTTTGATTTTATTTTAATTAAAGAAAACTAAATCATTTCCGAACTCGGTTCTCAAAGAAGAATGTGAGAAACAAGTTAAAGAAAGCGACTTGAGAAGACTGGAAAAAAACATTGAAATCAAAATTGCAAAAATTACATCCATTTCGAAAAACAAAATGCCAAGGAGAATACCTATTGTGCAAATCAAAGTAAGGGAAGCATGGAATCAATGGTTGATTTGTGGCGACAGCTAAGATATTACTTTTTAGTCAGCGCTTACGAGCATTTCTATTTGATATCGCAATTGGCAACATTGTATTGAAATATTGAATTGAAGGGACTGAATAGCTATGTCACATTTATGAATCAGCGAAAAATAACATATTAAACATAGACGCTTGGAAGACAAAAACATAGATGAAGCTCCATTTTTATGGCTAGAGTGTGGGAGCTGATTTGTCATAGAAATTAATTGATTATTAAGGTACTAAATGTTTTAGCCACAGCGACTTCTTGAAATTGATGAATATAAATATCCGAAAAAATCTGAAAATATCTTGGCTAAAGAGGATGGCGGATTTCTCGCCACTAAAAATACATTAGATTGATGGGGTTTTCACACTTGACATATTTAAACACTTTGGTGCAAATTAGGAGGAAAAGGAAATTGTGCAGCAACAAGAATAACTTATGAGATAGAGTGTGACAACTGTAGAGCAATATATGTCGGTGAAACGTCGGGAAATGCAAGAAAACGAGGTAATGAACACATCAAGCAATTAAAAGAAAAACAAGAATCATCTGTGTTGTGGAGACGCTGAAAACCAACATGAAGGAATTGAACAAAACTTCAACATGAACATTACATGAGTATCAGAATATCAGAATCATAATAACGCAATGTAAAGGCAAATCGCAATTAGAAGCCACAATTATCAGAAATAAAGGTGAGCAAAACATGAAACTGATTAATAACAAAACAGAATGGAACCAGTCAAATATGCCAGCATTAACTCTACAACATTAGGAGGATGCATGAAAGTGTACTGTGGCCGGCTTACACAGAGATGTGCTATGTTGACTTCATTGTCTTTGACTTCACTATATTTCCCCATTCACCCATGATTTTTTTAATACTAGACATTTCCAGATTTGATTTTAAAATGATTGCTCTTGTTAGATGAGATCACTAAATTAAAAATCTGATTGAGAAGGGCGGTTTGCCAAAAATATACAGTCCGTTTCATAAAAAGTAGATCATCCTAAAATTTGACTAAATAAAACATAAGTATGATACAGAAATCATTTTTCATGTTATTTCATGTCCCTAATATATTTAAATGTCCTTATATAATCTGATAAGCTATGATACAGTAACGGTTCTTAAGAAGCTAATATTTTGTGGCCCTACCCTTATTGTCAATGACATTACCGATTCGTCTAGGCATTGATTCGATGATATCGTTGATTTTTGACTGATCTAACTTTCTCCACTCTCTTGAACAGTGACGTAAGTTGTGATACGCCATTTGTAGGTAGCAGTGAACGACGAACGTTACGTTTTAGAATACTCCATACATTTTCTATGGGATTCAGATCAGGAGAATGAGCTGGCCAAGATAATGTCATAAGCCCTAATTGAGACTTGCATAAGTTGACTCTACTACTCCTGTGACACGTAGCATTATCACCATAAATAACGAAGTCGATGGATCACCAAGTTGATCCGTCATTTGGCCAATGTTCATTCGTAAAACATTCACATAGCGTTCAGAATTCATGGTTCCTTGCTGTATGTGAAGTTCAGAGCGGCCATTGGTCCAAATGCCAGCCCAAATCAGTAGTGCACGAGTCTAGTGCAGCCATCTCAGTTAACGAGAGACTTGGATCAACTTTAACAAATCTCAAAATCAGGCGGTCTCTACATTTGGATGTTTTGCGTGGACGGCCAGAGCCCTCTTTACGACAGAGTCGAAAATCATCATTATGCCATCGATGCACATTTGTGTAAGGGACATTTAGTCGCTTGCTTGTAGCTCGCAAAGAAAACCCTAGTTCTAGCAAGGCTGACACTTTGCCTTTTGTGAATGCGATCTCGTTATTGTTCATTTGTGCTTTGTATTGTTTTCAACCGGTAAGAGATAGATTTCTAGCTGAAAGCAATCAGGAGTGCTGCCAACACTACCGCAACGAAGTCAGGAAGCTGTGGAACATGAAGTCCAGTTAATCACATGTAGCAGTTACATTATTGTTGATGAATAATGGTGCTCTACTGGCTCTGATTGACCAATTTTCTTTATTTTTGTTTTGCTTGATAGCTTTTGGCTTGTAGAACAACATATTACATAACAAAGGAAACAAATGTAATTTTATAAGAGTGAGGTATGATTTTGTGTAACATTGCTAAATGAAGATCAAATTATCTACTACTTTTTTATCTATAACAGGAAAACAACTCAATATTCATGCTTGAAATTTCCAACAATGATATTAGTAAGCACAACTGACATATCTTCCAAATTTCAGAGAAATTCGTTCAAGTTTGGCGGAGTTAGACAAAGTTGAAGTTAAGGCGATGTTTAAGGGTGATCCATTTTTTATGAAACAATCTGTATTTTAGAAAAGCAAAAGAAAATCTTTATCTGTGTGTAGGAAGATTAATTTCATTTTATTTAATTAAAATGCTTTCAAATCTGTCTTTACAATTGCAGTTCATATTGCTGCAAACTTTATTTTTAATAATTTTAATAAATGAAAAATGAGAATCTTCAGACAACAAATATTAGCATCTATACCAAAGGACGTAGGTGGGAGACGTGTCATCGCAGACAGATAAATAAACGATCATCTTAATGATGAAACTATCAAACAGGCGAACAATATAGAGTTCATTGAAATAGAAAAGTTATTGACAGACGTGATGAAAACAAAGCAAAGAGTGTTATCATTTCATCAGGCATCTCTCTTAGCATCTCTCTTGTGATGCTAAGAGAGAAAAATATGAGTATTTGTTGACAACCGACGTTTACCAAACTGGATGGCCTTTCATCTTTACGGCAGATGAGGTGTTTGAAGTTTTCAGATCAGGTTTTTGAGACATAACCTTTGCTTTGTGAGGTCATTGACACAGATATTGGATGGTCTTTCAATGATGTTTCTGCAGGTGGGAATATTCTAAAGTGACAAAATTTAATTGATAATGACTTTTGTATATTAGGGCCTACTTCAATATATGCTTATTATTCTAGATCTAAAAATACGTAAAATTGAAATATGATATGTAATATTGTTAGGCATAGCAACTCTATCATGAATGAAAAATATTATCCTATCTGAAGGGTATGTTATTTACAGTTTCTAACTTGATGATAGCAACCACTTTCAGGCGACGTCTGATAATCGTTTCAACAATTATCAAACGTTGAATCTTGGGAATGCATTCAACATAAACTTTAGCTGTCGAGCAGATAGCATAATGCGCCACAAGTGCCACATTTAGGAGTGGTTTTGTGTTTCTTAAAACAGCTTCTTGCTGATACTTGCTGTTACTGTTATTTCTTTTTATATCCGTTTTATCGGCGGTATACATTAAATGACCAGCAGAAGCTTATACATGAAATATAAGATTTCTTGCTTAGATATGGGCCGCTCCGGCTTCCATTCCACCATACATTACCACCTGAGCACATCCCAGGAAACACAACGCTTCTCTTACGTCATAGTAAAAATGAAACTATATTTTTATTGCAGTATTATGTTTTACGAGTATATCCCTTAATCGGTAGCTGAAGTAGTGGTCGATGTATTGCATTTCAAATGAAGAACAAATGAAGAAATGTGGGATTACATGAAGTATTATAGACGGATTAAGAAACTGGCGATAACAAATTCAAGTGAAGAAATAGTATTTTCCATGTGTAGTCTTACGTATAGTGTGTATAGTTTCATTGCTTTCGGTGTAGTAGAGTGTCATTGTAGTTGTATTGTTTGCCTCCATTATCCACTTTCCACTTATCCACTATTACCATTATCCACTACATGTAGTGTCAGATCTAATGTAGCATTAGTTCACTTGTAATCGGTGTGGCGGCATCATTATATTTCCATGTTTTACCTCCACTTTTCCAATTTTTATCCATCGATCTCCTGTTGTTTTATAATATCCATTTTTTAATTTCCTTAACCTATGGTGATCATTGTCCTATTCTATTTCCACTACCAGCATCTGTAGTCGGTACAGCATATTAGACGTCTGTTTTGAACATGTATGCGGCAATGTTTGGAATCTATGGTATTAGTATATTAACAGTAAGAATGAGTAGTGTTACAAGTCTAAAGATTTCCATTTTTACCAGATAATGGGCCAAAGCTGATCAACTTTAATTCGTTCTTTCGTTCCACGAGAAAGCTCCATTGAGTTCTTTTAAGAACTGATTAATCCAATGGTTACAGTAGCATTGCATCTGTACACTTGTGGATTGGAGAACACCATCAGTCCTCATTAGGACTACTTCAATTAACAGTTTGAATTAGTAAGTACTATATTCTATTATAAATGGCTACTGGGATGATTTTCATCATCGTATGAGAATGACCTTTGGTGGCCCATACACTTCTGTGGTATTTGGCAGGTCGCTACAAGTTGACCGCACGTGTACTAAACACATTAAATCGGAGTGGATTTCAGCATGTGGCCTTCAAGTGGCCCCGAACTGAAAGAAACACATATGGACATTGCCAGTAGACTGCGCTGTTGTCCGCAGGAGTGTCATGCACCGTAAAACAAAGTGAATTGAGGTACATGTGACCTTCACGTGGTCTCGACGGGCAGGAAACGCTCAGTAGATATCACATTCCACAGAACGACGTTTTAGATGGTTACAGAATGTGGAGATGGTTGATTACTTGGGCCTACGTTTTGCAACTGCGGTTTTGTTTGCAACTGTGTGCAAAACGTTGATAATATTTCGCTTGAAAATACCTTTCCCAAATCCACGAGAAACATGTGCTGTAGACTGATTCGTTTGCATTTCAAAAATGCGTGACACGCAAGTTTTAATTGCAATGAACTGATAAGTACAGTGTTAATTTGTAAAGCATGAATACTATCTGCGAAAGGAAAAAAGCTCTAAGAAAATCAATTTATTCTGATCGAATCGCTACGCTTGTCCATAAAGGATAAAAAATGTAGAAAGCATGAGTATACAAGATTGCACCAATTGAAAATTTGTATCATAAAATTACAGTACTTATTTCATTACAAATCTTTTCGGTTTTGAGTTGATCACTTGTGTTCAGATTTTCTTGCGTTCAACATACCAAGACCTTAAGAATGAACAAATCACATCGAACTTGTACTTGGAAAATCTACTGTTTGTTGATGTACCTACATTTTCAAAGGTTCCAAATTTGCAACTTCATGCATTGGGGAGTTTTATGCTCCCGCGTTCATCTGACATTTCTCCAACCTGCAAAACTGCTTGACTACTTGGCTCTGGAATGAAGGTGTCTTGACACAAATATTTTGTAAATGCAAGTGCTGACGAAATTTTGCAATGTTCTCTAATCAGATAATCATGCTGCTTTCATCGATTATGACGTCATCGGGAATTTCATGTCAATGTTGCAATGCGAGATTTCACTTTAGAAGTAATTAGATGAATGATGGCCTAGCCTCATATTATCCGGGGAGGATCCTGGAGCGATTTCGAGATTGCTAACCTATAATAGCTGTGCTACATGCTTCTGACATCCAATTCAGATTTGGTCAGAAAATAATTGCACTTTTTGAAAAGCGAGAAGTATTTATCAATATGAATTACTTGAATAGACAATTGATAATGGAGATATGAAGTTGAAATTCGTTCATAAATGCATTCATATAGCTATCATGTGAACAATAACAATGACCTTTGACCACTGCCGCAATTTGCTAGCATTTAGCTTTTGTGAAACTGTCTATTTTTAGTCTTTGTGTTGTAGACATGTTTCGTGGATACATTTATATGCATATCATTATGATGTAAAAGTCATTTTGTAATATTGTGATTTCAAATAGTTCCGAATAAACGCTTACTTACTTAGTTTGAAAAATATTTCGGCTAAGTGTCATTTTTTATTAAGTTGAAACAGCCGATTCTATAAGGTGCTGTAGATGAATATATCTTTTCTTAAGCAGCGATGCATTTCATCTACTATCCGCAGCTATCGTCAGGCAATTTATTTCAGCTTCTTATCGTGACGATTACCGACGCTGTGGTTCTCTCAGGTTCCGGGAGACCTTGGTTCAAACCCAAGACTTTTAAAATAGGTACATTCTGCATTCTTGCTAAACACTATGATACCAAGACAACAAGGACAAAGAGAATGAGAGTGGGATAAATGATAACGGCCACATGGAAGAAAGGTTCCATGCCTAATGTGCTACCGAGTAGAAACAAGGTTCATTTATTCACACGATAGTACCTGAAATATATCGCTGCTTTAAAAAATATATATTCATCTACAACACCTTATATAATCGGCTCTTTCTAACTTAATACAATAAAGCTTACTAACTTACTCATAATAGATCTACAAGTAGGCTAATGCATTCAGTTTTGTCCTTAGTCAAAAAATGAATAAAATTATCATGCTTCACTGTTGGCACGGCGTAACTATCCCAGCGCAATCAAACATGCGTACTCCCAACATTGTCTTTAGACGTTTTAAGCGATATCAAGACTTTAGCCGATCAAGACATGTCGTTTATCAAACCATCTACCATCAACTGTGTTGTATTGAAATTTTGGAAACGAATGAATCAAGGAAGCATCAGAATCAATCAGAAGTGGGCTCCAGGATGGCCTAGGCCTCGGGTTTTCGGAGGTCAAGACAGTGAACGGTGCCTCTCTAGTATGTGGTCTACAGATCTGTGCGTAATCTGGTGTGCCCACCGCTAGATTTCAGTCACACTTGGATCACGTCTGTTAGAGAATTTTCAACAAGGATTATCCTGACATGATTCTCGCTCTGATGAGAAATATAGCTTTAATCTACAGACGCTGAAACAGAAGTTGTGAAGAAAATATACACCACTTCTTTGAATTGGAGTAAATGATGTTTTTTCTTAATGTATATTGTATAGAGGGACATAGGCATGCCTTAGGAAGTAGTTCCACGATGCAGTAACAAAAAATTATACTCAGACCACATACTAGTTCAACGTAGCAAAGTGCGTCAAGGTAACAAAGTTAAATAAACAAGCTAATGACTAGTTAATTTTCAATAGGTACAAAGTATGATTTAAAAGAAAATTTTTATATCCTAAAATGTCTAAAAATTTTAAAAATACTTACTAGAAGGACAAACAACGTTTCTCCTCTCCTCATGTGTAATGAATTGGCGAGTAAGTCGTTCTGTTCAAAATTATGTTTATCACTTATATATTGAAAGGATCCTATTTAACAGTCTGCCCATTCAGATGATAAGAGGACAGGTCTGTTTCCAATAAAAATACCAGATCTAGCTAATAACACAGCGGGATTACGCTATCTAAAATCTACCAAGTGTGTAAGAGAATTAATATTAGTTCCTTAAGCTAAAACGTGACATAGAATTGTACAAAATATGCATACAAATTATTTGACTATTTTTAATGAGGTCATCAACAGGAACTTGGTCAGGACGATCGCGTTTCGACCGCTTAATCCTGGACGCTCAAACCCGACCAAGCGAGGTCCTGTACATTTAAGATGCACAGCCTCAAAAATCAAATTTATGATAGAGTAAGATTAGCATCTATCAAAAAAATGGAGTCACTATTGAATGAAATGTACCTCGGGCATTTGAAAGAAGGACAGAGTCCAGCCAGTAGAGGTCAGGTTGTAGACCTACATAGACCTACTAGAGCTGTACCTAGTCAACAGGGTTAACCAAAACATATGAAGAACATCGAATAATCATTGATAATATTGATATTAGTCTAGAGTACCCTTTTTAGTCTGCATCGGCGATTCCAATATCACTTAATCAAGCCCTGCACAGCAACGCGATAAAATACTCAATTTTCACCAGTCCGAATTTAAGCATCCGTAGCCGGGATGAGCATGAAGTAATATCTTTTGCTGCCAATGTGCTGAGCTGCTAATCGATCATTAAATGACGGTGTTAGTTTTCATGCTACATCTCTCCTTGCTGTAAAAGTAACAAAATTCCTGCCAAGATTATTGTTGTTAAAAACAAAAGAGAATTATTGACATATGAGAAATTTGCTCTTTTAGATTTGAAAAGTTTCTTTCAATATGACTTCATGTAACTATAGTTGAAAATGAGAGCTTGATTCAGTTTCCATCATCACTTGGATGTGATTTGAACATCACGTGCTGCGCTTTGACTGAATTGAAAATATAAACATACATCAGAACAAACAACATCCTAATCCAAACTGCATACGTATCTGCTTTTATATCGTTTTGCTATAGACCTTATTTGTTTTGATGAAACGCAAGCTTCAAGTGTTTTGTACACAAGCTGTGTTCTCATAAAATAAGAGATTTTCATGATGTTCTGTGCGCAAACGCAAGAGGAATTTGTTATAGTCCGTCCAACTATAAATAGGCCTAAATCTTTGCTCATCTCAAATTCACATTCTCAGGTTATGAGACTTTGTTATATTAACTCTGTTTTGAAGTACAAAATTCGTGTCGCTCATTTCGTTCTAGATTGCAATTTCTGTCAACAATGACTGTGCATATGTCCTGTCATGAGCTCTCTCTCTTCTATTTTTCATTTATGAATTTGAGCTTTTCATTCACATTGAATATCGAAAAACACAGTAGTAAACGCCTTTTTTATTCATCCAATATTCAGAATTGGGTAATGAATTTTACTTCTGGTGACAGCAATTTATGCCGCAACAATTCTTACTCTTTAAATAGTTTCATTGGCAACCATTCAGACGTAGCGTGAGCTCTCAAGCACCGACATCCATCAAAGAACACGACTGTATCTACTAATGGAGGCATACGAGACTTAACAAGATTTAGGCAACCAAGGAAAATCGTAAAAAGGAAGATGTCGATTTGATTGCTGAAACCATAGAAATCCGACAATCTGTAGTAATAGAGGACTAGACCGCACATGGACATTGAAAGCAACAGAACATCATGTACATGTTTAGTCATGACATGTGACAACGATGCCTTAACATCGGCGACTTCCAGCAGTTGACAAAGCAGCTGTGAAGGTCCCGACATTTCTCTTCTATACTTATAAGAGCATTTTGATAAAATAACTGACAATTACGTAGATCGCCGCACGGCATGACTCTATCACTGTAATTTGATTCTTCTCCAGATGGTGGATACGAAAATTACTTACAAACACATACCAAATTCACATACAATTTGAAACTAACATTTGATACGAGATGTTTTTCATACGAAATCTCACTTACTTTCGTATGTGATTGTTATGTGGCGATACGAACTATTCTATCGGTGATTGTCTGTTTTACAATGAAATACGAGTTGTTGGTATGTTTTATTTACGAGACCCGATGCAAATTCGTCCTCATTCGTACTTCTCTCGTATGTAAAGCTTTAAGTCACATAGCAAAAAAATATATATTACATACTACTTTCAAATAACTTGTTAATAATATCAGTCATATATACTCTTATGGATAACGTGGTGGATAAAATCGAATTCAGTATTGTAAGTTTGACTATTAAATGTCATTATCTCGCAACTTACAAAACAGTAGTAAGTACCATGCAATATTAATGTGCTCTCTATTGACAAAAGGCCTTAAATCAACATACGACGTATTTCAGACATCATTGATGCTTTCCTTTAACATTGCGCGGGTATGGCTTTGTTCTGTAGAGCATGCCACACTTGAAATAACATACGAAAAGCATACTAGTAGATACATAAATATACCAAAAAAAATTTTTGTATGCATCCTTCGCATGCGATTGGTATTGAGCGATTTACAGTGTAGCAACATTGACTTCGATCGGTATTTAAATGATCGGCTGAAATGACCATCAACAAGATGTCTAATCTCAGTAACTTAACCAAAGCGAAAAGTCGGATTTCTGCAGCACTGATCTTGGGGAATGTCGATAAAAGAGGAATCAAATGGGTGAAGTTTGCAATCACAGAATTAGAAAGGTCGTCTCTTCTTTTGTTTGACTCATAGAATTCGATAACAATAAAACCTCCAGAACGGAGGTTAAGCTTCATGCAATACACAATAGTGGCACATAAATCGCACGCATTTTCGCTTAGATACACTTGTCAACGGCTGTATCATTGGGTCAGAGTCAGTCACATGTGTAAATCAAAGCTTTTCATTGGTTATTCATGCCCCAACTTAGTTCCCCCGATGTGCCGCGACCTTGAGTCAATTTCCATTCTAGTCAGCTTCAGTTAAACAATCTATTTCTATGGTTTGACTAGAAAGGAAGCATTGGAACATGTAACGCTAATGAAATGGCGCAATCTGCTGACATAATGCCATAGCAATCGAACAATGAGAAGCCAGTTCAACATTAAACACGCCAAATTGTGCGAAGTTTCAGTGACTGTTATCAACCGGATCACACAGCAAAGAGACACAGTCGGTGTCAAGTTCTACAGAGAAGTTTGTGAACGATTTTTCATGCGCCTGCTAACGTTTTTTAATAATGATCGGACGGCCCAACATTATCGAGAAAACTTTTGCGCAATGATCTGAATTCTTCGAATCTGAAGGAATCGCCGCGATCGGAGCATTTTGAAGGAATTCAGAGCAATCCGCAAGCGACGCACGATAGTTTTTCCTATCTCTGCAAAGTATTAAAAATTTCTTTTTGCGTGTTCTTGCATGTGCCATCGTTTTGAATCAGTTTGCACTTCTGGCAAAGTAACAAAACACCCAAACAATCTAATTCTGTGTTTGCAATGCATGCGACATAATGCATTGTAAATCATATCATCAAAGCGATTGTATATCTGCATGTAGAGAGAAATGATCATGAATCTTTGCAAAGTACACCCCCAAAGCACACGCACCTAACTATTGCTAGCGAGTGGAAGTCGTCGTTCTTTGCTCACTCGTTTCATAACAACGCGTGTCCACGACATAATATTTTTCTCAATGTGCATGCCCGTTCTAGTTATTTAATGTTAAAGAGATTTTCTGTTGCAGACACAAATAAGTGAAGCTTGATGAAACACCACATAGAATGCTTGTGAATAATAATAAATCAACTTTAATGAATCACAACTGTGCAAGCAAAGATTCGATGAAAGCTACAAAGACACGCATGACCACTCACAAGACATCACAGAAATCAGGAGACGAGAGCAATGGTTACTTCACGGTTACTTCAGGCAGTTAAACATAATAGACTACAAGCGATAAAATATTATGCAATGGTCTTAGAATCCTCAAATCGAAAAGTTCTCGCATAGGTGGGTTGCAATATACTGCGGGTTGTAGCACTAGACCACATACCTAAGGACTGCATGCTTATCTTTCATATAATAACAATCAGAAATGATAAAACTATGCTCGAACTTTTCCCAGACCAAAGCATCAACGTTTCGTGCATCATTTGAGCGCTGTTTTGACTTTCAAGCATTACTTAATAGTGGCGGCTCGTGACATTTGGTCCAGGTGGGGCATAAGCATGAAATTTTTACATAATCAAAAATCTAGTCTAAAAGGATCTTATTTTGTAAATGAAAAGCAAAGAATATGCTAACAACATGCTATACATGTGTAAGTCTATGTCACTGCATTTAGTTACACGGTTGAAGCAACATTTTGTCTATTCATGGACTGATCGCTGGTGCTAACCTCACATCACCTCACTCAGTAAAAAGGGAATCACAATGCATTGTCTTTGCATTGACGGTTAACCAATCAGAAGCGTTAGGGCTCCCTCTCGAGTGCCCATTCTGTGACGCATTCATCGCGTGTTAATTCTGTCTATTCACTCAGATCGTGAAATGAACCACTCTCACGTCATCTCAATCTCGATGCTTGGGCGCGCCCATCAGTCTTGAAAACGATTGATGGATTCTGCTAGCGTCACTGTCGCGCAAATGGAATAGATGTACATGAAGTATAGTTGAAATTTATGATCAAGAAATGGAGTCTACTACTGATGTTGCTGGTTATTTAAGTTAGACAACATTTCAATAGGTGGGGCAGTGCCCCACCTGCCCAAATGGACGAGCCGCCACTGTTACTTAATATTCCTATGCATGTTATGTCGATTTGACAACATTTCGACCAGATTTTTTGCATTTGAGACTCCTGTTCAAGAAAACTAATTTTGAATGTATTGAAAAATTAAAAGGTTTGATCTAAATTTATTTCATTTTTGTTGAGGGCCATGTGCAACATTCTTGCTGTTCAAGTGCTGCAGTACTACATACCTCCTCACATTTGCCCCACGTAATGCTTAATGTCAAAAGTAAGCTTATTTGTGAATATTTTTTATGAAAAGAGATTACAACATCCGTAGTCTTGTTTGGAAAATCTTTTTGATTTGGTTTAGTATTTTGTTGAAGTTCGGCGTGTTTTCCACCCGGCATATTTTGAAATAAGTTTTATATTTGACCGTCAGTACATAAGCAACTTTTCATCACTTTTTCAACCTCTTTATAAGTCTTGTGGGGCACGCCTTGGGTCCGCCGGCTGTTGATCGCTCAAAATAGGTATTCATCACTTATGGTAATCATGGATTAACTGATTGCGTTAATGCTCACTCCTCACTACGATCATGCTGCGTTTGTTTACTAACCGCTTCTGTTCAGCCGCAGGTCGTTTTCAAGCTGTTGTATTGATGATGATGGCTGGACTTTGACCCTTAATTATTATCGAATGGTTGTTGACAAGGTCACATCGTCATTATGTAGAAGGGACCATGGACGCAGTCGCTGACAACGTCCACACAGAGGATGAATGGCAATTCGGACAATGATCTTTGATGAACTCCGAAATTGGTCTTGAAATGCGAAGACATGTCAGCGTCGCGATAAATGAGCTGGACCCACTATACACAGCTTTTGGAGACACGCCAGAATGAAGTGCGTGCCAAATCAATGTCCGAAGCACATAATTGAAGAATTTCGCAAGGTCAAGGACAGACATGGGTTGTCAAAAAAGTCAATTTAAATATGGCCAATTATAAAGCAAGGGCATCGAATAAAGATCTTCATATCACTGTTATGGACATGAAGATGGGATCTTTCACTTCTATTCCCAAAACTTTGGCTTTGACTGATCGTGAGATGCTCCACGTAGAATCATTTTATCATTTTATGCATGTCATCAAGGTTGGACCTTGGGTTTTGGGTCGACCCTGTGTAAGTGATACAAAACTTGGGTTTTCTATTAATGCTGAATAGTATATATAGATCAAGTTACAAAAACTAATCTTTTGATTTGAATCTTAGGAGAGAGAGCTGCAGGATAAGAGCATAAAGTTCTGACATTTTATCAAATTTCCACTGGATTCACAGAATATTTCAAAAGTGAAATACTTGTGATTATTAGCTATTTCATTCTGGGCTTGACAAAACCGCGCATTATCTACTGCAAGCTTACATGTATTTTGTTGCATTTGTGCATATTGAATTTTTATACATTTCGCATATTTTATATCTTCGCAGTTATCTTCGCACCCTTAACTTTCTGCGATAGCCGACATTTATCCAAAAATAAATTCATTCCGATTTCGTATTCTAAATATGTTTAACCATGCACTTTCCGCGTAGATGTAATATTTATCAAGTTTGTATATATTTCTGAATGATAAAATAAAACAATTGCTTGACCAATGTGTAACTCAATCATAATTAAATCAAAGATCTTCAATTAGTCAGTATATCAATGTAGGTTAAATTAACAGAAAACTTTATGACGTAATAGATGTTCTTGGGCTACTAATTACAATTATTGCAATAATAAATCGTATCCCACTAATAGCACACTTCTCATGGGCCCAATAGGAATTTTAGTCTATAGAGGAATCTTTATGTCAGCAAAAAATACAAAGAATGCACTTCGTTTACTTGATTTCATTCATTTATTTAAACTTGGGCTTGGGTTTTGGCCCAATCTTGATGTCATGATGAAATGACGATGACGTACAGGAGCAATTTTTATCTCGCGATCATTGAATCCAAGATGTCACTGTACTTTTCGGTTCCAAACTTTTGAAATATTTTGAAATATTGAAATATAGTCTATACAAGTCAGCTGACTTTACAAGTCGATGATCATGCTTACAAAAAGTCAGAAGTGACATCATACAACTGCCTTAAATTGCGGAACCAATAAATTTAATGCAAAACAAGACACTGTAATTCATGACATTTTGAAGAAGACAAAATCTTAATCAAGATTGACAAGTAAAGTCCACGGTGCCAACGAAAGAGTAACCTAAGTGAAGAGTGGAGAGTAATGATACCCAAACACGAGGAATCGTCATCAAGGGAAAGATGTGTTCTGATATAATCGAATCTTTTTGCCCTTAGAGTTCTGAATTCAATTTAGCAGCAGAGATTAAAATTCTCGTGATTAAATTGCCCAAATCTGGACAACTTTCTATTTTATAACCAAATGTGGGGTGACCGCGCAGAAGCAGAGTTGGATAGTGAGTTGTCAGTGACAAGCAAATTACAATGGGTGAGTGATACTATTAGAGGGATGTTAGCCTACCACTGTTTCCGTGCGGTCGTCCCATGGAAAGCTTTATAACAAACTGCTCCAAGTCAGGGGCAAAGTCAGGAAAAATATTCACATAGCTGCTTGTTCAGCCATTCTAGATATTTGAAGCTAGTTTGGGGCATTCGGAACATTACTGAGAAATTGTTGATTGAAGCACATTTTCTAGTCGTAGCTACATTGATCATTATTAATGAAAATTTATCAGAACTAAAGTGTATTAACAAATTTGATATTTTTGTTTCCATCGGGGCGGGATTCATTCATTTAAAACAGTAATAAAAAGCAATTTTCCACGCCGTATAGCTTTATATTCCTAATATTTTGACTCAGCCTTTATTGTACATGTATAATGTTTATTGTCATTTTTCCTTCTCCCTTGATAAAAGCTAAGTCGAATTATTGGGAATATAAAACTGCACGAGGAAAAATCCTTTCTATTACTCTTTTAAATGTATTGATGAAATGTAGCGTGCCGAAATTACACAGCATAGAAAATTTGCACCCAGCTCAGAGACAGTAGTTTTACAAATAGATCACAGCATCGATCGAATGGCCATGTTTTTGATTGCTGAGCTAGTAATAAGGACCATCCGTGCGTAGAAGTTCATGATGTTCTTGAACAAATACAACATGGATCTTTCAGTTTATTAACATCCCTCTAATGCACTTCGACATGACCTCATGTAATCGGATACATTACCCTGTAATAGTGCAGCAAGAGCAAGTTGGGATTGGGCAAACTGCAAACTGAAATGTTTTTCAATGGAAATTTTAGAAATTCCTTCACTCAAGTTCAGAATAGCTCAAGAATGATTGCCAAAGAATTTACAAAGATCTGTCTTCTGAAATCTCGAGTGAAGAAGGAATATTTAAATGAAGTGAGAAGAAAATTCCTCGGTCACTGGAATGTGGTTCCGTTTGAGACATATTTGAGGACGTAAAAAATGACATTGAAAAATTCTATTTATTCAGATGTTTTGCCGAGTTTGAAATGATCTTTCCCTTAAGTGTCCTTGTGAGGACGTACATGTTTTCACAATCTCACGTTTTCGTTTTTGATTCAAATAAGTTCTTGTTATTTCTCCTCATCATTTTTCTATGAGTTCACACAGTATGATGACATGCCTAAGGATAATTTGAAGATATCCACAAAAGAAATTTTTTCCCAATTCAAAAGAAAGAGAAAATTTACAAGCAGTTTCATCCCAATGAAAGTAAAATTTGAGATAATTGATTTGAAATAATTGAAGGTTTCTATAAAACTTGAATTAATGATTAATTATCAAAAATCCTGCAAAGAACACACATTTCATCGCAGAAAGGAAATTAGAAAAGGTTCTGGAATTTTGAAAAAAAACTTGATGTGAATATTTTGATGACAACTTGAAAGTTCTAAAAAGATTGACAGATTGTACAAAGTTCACTCTATTCATTTGGGATTACGCGGTACGCTGCGGAACTTCAATTTAGTGGTCTATGAATGAATATTATCCTTTTCGGGCTATCACTTATAAAAAACATCCACCTACGTACTTCTACAAAGTCAATGAATCTTATGTGTGGGACTGAAGATGAATCAAATGTCCTGTTAATGATGAAGACTAATTATAGATGGAGGCATTTCTACAACCTGAATATCAATGTATTCAGATATTGAATTTTTATGTTCTCTAGAAGTATCAGCTGATTTTGACAGCCTGATAAATGACAAATCTGGAATTGATTGAAAACTGCGTTGCAAAGGACGAATTAATAGTTTTGCATCAAACATAGACATAACTTTTGGGGGATGGTCGGTTTGTTCGACAGGTTCATTTGTTCTTTAACCCATTTAAGGCCGCCTATATAAATATCGGCAGATTTTCTATAAAAACGGTGGCAAGTATTTCAGAATGTTATAATTAAGAATAATATATGATGACCAGTTCATTAAAATAACCCTATCTTAGAAATTAAAGCCGTAACGATTTCGTTACGATGGCGTCATATGATGTCAAAATATACAAAAGCATGCTTTTTTTCAAATGCAGCTTATAAATTGCTCCAAGAAATTCCTGCCGAAGTAATGAGACATAGCCTCAGCATGAAAGCTCTCCATCATATTTCAGAGGTATTTCTCAAAACTGTGAATTGGCAAATTTAATCAAAGGCCTGCTTTATGCTCCTTGTCGTTGCTGTTTGCTGTGAAGTCGTTATCGCTGAAATGAGAACAAGTTTTTATATTTCGAAATTCATGTCGAGAAATTGATTCTCTTTCTGCATCGACTCCAAATTTATGGTAGAGTTGGAGACGCCTCGGTCATTCGCAATGTCCACATAAATATAGAACATCAAGAAATGAACGCATTTGAGATTGTTTAGTATTATGTTGGCCTAAACAATTCTTTTGTCCCGGGTAGTCACTGGTTTCTGCCACTGAAGTCGATAAGACCATCAGCATGCGTATCAAGCATCTCATACAGATTCTTGACTTGAAATCCATCCAGAGAATGTTTGTCCTATCTGCGAAGATGGAAACTACCGATATTTGCCATTATGTTGACTCCTTTTTCTGTTTACTGAAATGATCATTCAAATCATCTTTCGTTGCAATCTCACACTGCCTTGCGATGTCACTATCCTCCGAGATATCGTTTGAGAGATTTACCTCTGAGACACATAAACTCATCATCGTCTCAAAACTCTGATGAAGCATTTACTTATGGAGGTTTTGTGGCAACATTCATATACCGTGATCGTCGGCATTAGGCCTATTGCATATTTCAGTAACTTCTTTATCCATAGTTAGCAACAGCTTGGGTATTGTCTTCAGATACCTACATAGGTTGATATAATCATGCTAAGCCTTTATAGATATTTTAAACCAGTTTGGGCCATCTCGAGCCTCTAGTGTGCCCTTGTAGGGAGAGACGCATCGTCTACAGCCAGAGAAGTTTTGGATTGAAATTGCTCGAGTCGGAGGACATGTTTGTATTCTATGCCCAGGCGAACTGGCACCCTGCAATGTTTATGATTAAGCTATAAGAGGAAATGCCTGAGATTTGATCTCTCTTTGACTTGCTTCTGTACATGAGCTAACAAGTCTAATGTTGAGGAAATTACTACGGCAATTGACTTCGGTTGGTTTTGTGACGGGAAAGCCATAGACTATAAATAGCAACAAGCATTACAGACTCATAGAGTACACTAAGAATGCAATATTCCAATGGAATTGTTCGTTTTCAGTATTCAACAAACATTAGTTTTAAAGAAAATTTATAGTATTCACCACCGTTTACTTCATTTATATTGTTGCTGTATTTAACATTTGTATATCATATTGCGCCAGTGTAACTAAAACGTTACGGTTCAAAAAAATTACGTACCATGTCATGAATGATTATCTGAGCAAGTATTGATCGCTATTTTCGGTTTTTGATGGATAATGAGACCACGCAAATGACATTGACAGTAAATTACACGTGGACGTTCATACACTGAGTCTTTCAGTACATTAGCAGATTCTAAGCCCATTTTTTGTCTAATTTCGTGATAAAATATAAGCACCAAAAAGTGATAAATTTTGAATTGGCGATTGTTTACCTCAAAATATGAGATAAGTAATGTATGGTAATCAAAATATTGTATCATATGTCGCAAGCTGGAGAAGACAGCAGATTCCGAAAAGTGCTGTAACAATTTACACTGGCGCTAAATGGGTTAAGTTACTCGTATGCTTTACATTTCTTTGAATTAACTTCTGCCCATTTCCAATGGGCTTTATCGCTCCTCATTCTGTCAATAATGTAGGCATATTCAATAGAAAGGAGCAGAGGTTTGTGTTTTGATGATTTTGTTTCTTAAAACTCCATATTATCAAATTAAGGTAGCAAGCCGAATGAACATCGCAAATTATGTTATCTGAACCATCCCATTCAAATTTTGATTTGAGCATCTATATAGATATTATGCATACTGTAGATCTATGCCCATACGAGTATTTGAAGGTTATGGGTTTCCATAATTTTTGCCATAAAATGGACTTCAAGAAGTCCATGAATGATCCATGTCATAGACAAGCAATACACTTATTTCTGATGATCAATTATTTTGAACAAATTAAATGAACTCATCAACGAAGCGGACCATAGAGTTCTGCGAATGAGTTGTCGATGAAATGAAAGTTTTTTATAGATATCTTGTCGAACGAATGAACGTGTCAATCAAAAAGACTGGATCCAACGCTCGAAACAGTCCAGTCTATCGTGACAGGCCTAATAATCAAGCATGATGGCAGTACACCGGACTGGTATCAAGCTGTGATGCAGCAGCGAACCTTTACTATTATTCAAAGCTATTTCAGTTTCATACTGCTTAATAACAATGTTGCGTTAATAGACTCTCTTTGTTACTTGATACCACGATAAATTTTCGATTGAGAGAACAAAAATTCTCAAAATCTTTGTAGAACTATACTGCAAAGCTTTAGAATGTTTCATAAAAATCTAATCATGTTTCAATCTGCCAATTTGATGATTTCGTTGTGATAGCTAAGATTGATCGTTTATATGCATGTATAACTCTTGAATAGTAAAGAGCCAAGCGATGGACAATGGTTGGGCCCATATTCAAATAAAGAGTCCAATTCAACTTGCTTTAAATGATAGAAGTTAGACCGGGAGCCAGAGGGGTTCACTACCAACCAGTGTAACCCAAGATTTGACTACATGAAGTACTGGGAACTAGTCTCATGGTCACGGAACTGAGAGTCTGACGGGTCAGAACTGTTGGACTTGGCCCAGGGGACCCTAAATGTTAGGCCCCAAAAGTGCGCTAGATGTAGCATTTGACGGCCCTGCGAAATTCAAGCGTAGCATTGTTCCTTAGTATCTGGTGAACACAAAGGCACCAATGACTGACATTCTAAGTGGTGCAATACCCCACCACAGACGACCGCAGAGGACACCCCAAAAGTGTGCTAGATATAGCATAAGACACAATGTGATGCTGTGCCTGTAAGCGCACAAACGTAAGTTTCCGAGTATCTATATAGATTGAAAACTAGTAAATTCTGATTGGAAGTGTGTATTCAATTACAATCCCTCAAAAAGAACTGAAACAGTGGAAAAGAAAAATCAAACAAGGAATACATGTACATATCCATGCATGGATTGCAGCAACTCTTTATAGAGGCAGTTTGAGTCAACCTTGCACATAGTCATTGGAATTTTCATCAGCAAACTATCAGCTTGCAGAAGTGGTTAAAAAAAACAAATGCACCTTTATAGCAATCCTAATCACTCAAGATTTATTAACAGCTTTATGATATAAGAGAGACTGTCCTGAGAGACGAAATGCGTCGGGTAATGCTTTTTTTAACAAACAAAGAAAGGAGGGAGAGATTGCTTTTTCTGTTATCCGAGTTTATGATATAAAACTTCAAAAAACTGCATAAAAAAGCATATCTATGAAGAATAAAACGTAGAATCTAAAAATATGTTTGCTTAACAAAAATACGGAAAGAGGATTACAAAACACTTTTCATTAAATTATTTGGTTTGCTTTAGGCATGAAAAAGTCTTTTGATACTATGAATTGATGTCCTCGTTACTACTCGAATCACTCCATTCATCATCTTCTGATTCGTCTAACAGTTCCTCTTCTAATTCTTGGTCGAGTGAAATTGTTAACATCTCAGTCAGTAAAAGCATGAAGTCCTAACAAAGCTGTGCCCAAATCAGGAATTTCCTCTACTTTTTCTCAGATGGAATTCATATCAATGAAACCGCGACTATTTCCTGTGCCACAGTCCACCAAAAGCAAGTTACGGATGTTTTCCTCGTTAACAAATCTACGATTCAGAAACCCAATGAGAATAGTTTATGTATCTTTGTCTGATGCCCGGATCATTACATTTGAGCATTGACTGTTCATGATTGCAGATGCATGGTATGCTATCAAAGTATCAGCTTCCTCATGGTCAGCTTGAAGATGAAGAGGATTCACCGATGAGGAAATCTCCACGCAGTTTCCACCATGCGATACGAAGACAACTTTTGATCCCGTGATGCTTGCATAAATTTCTATTTGCCATTCCGATTGCAAAAACTTAGCAAACTCGTTCTTAAAATCGCAATTCTGTGCAAGTTGATGTCCTGATAGCCGTGGCTTTTGATCAGGCCTAACTGATGCCAGTCGTTTCCACGTAATATCCGTTCTGATTCTTTCAAAGAATCATTCGTATATGTATCAAATAATATATGGATTTGGCGTCCGACACTTGAACATACATTTGACAAAATTTGCCTCGCCATTCCGCCATACGTGCCTGATGCAAATGGAAGAGTAGAATGTAGAAGTTGACCTCCGTCAATTAGGCACAAGTCAATGTTCGGGATGCTTTCAACTGACACTTCTGCTTGTTTCCCCTCCAGAAACTTCAGTAATAATAATAATAATAACGTATATTTGCTTTAAACCTCAATAATAACAATCATGAGGAGTACAAATAATACATTTCATTTTATAAAAGTCAAAGTAAATCACAACAAAATAAGTCAACACTTCAGAAAAAGCGTTGCATAATGCATCAAAAGTGAAAAATAGAGAATATATTATATTCTTATTTTGTTATAATTTACTTTGTCTATGTATTATATGATATAATATATCATATGATAAAAAAATAAACACTCACATCGAAAAGCCATCATTTGAGCATTGACTGTTTATGATTGCGGATGCATGGGTTTGCTATCAAAGTATCAGCTTCCTCATGGTCGGCTTGAAGATTAAGAGGATTCACGGATGAGGAAATCTCTGGCCCACAGAATTAGATTGTTTAATCGTATCACTTTGCCAGAATTGCAAACTGATTCAAACAGATGGCACATGCAGCAACTTACTTAGTGGACAAAAAGAAGTTTTTAATACCTTGCAGAGATAGGAAAAACTATCGTGCGTCGCTTGCGGATTGCTCTGAATTCCTTCAAAATGCTCCGATCGCGGCGATTCCTTCAGATTCGAAGAATTCAGATCATTGCGCAAAAGTTTTCTCGGTAATGTTGGGCCGTCCGATCATTATTAAAAAACGTTAGCAGGCGCATGAAAAATCGTTCACAAACTTCTCTGTAGAACTTGACATCAACTGTGTCTCCTTGCTGTGTGATCCGGTTGATAACAGTCACTGGAACTTCGCACAATTTGGCGTGTTTAATGTTGAACTGGCTCCTCATTGTTCGATTGCTATGGTATTTTGTCAGGAGATTGTGCCATTTCATTAACGTTACATGTTAACAATGTAACCAATGTTTCCTATCTAGTCAAACAGAAGAAGAGACGATTCTGTGCTAATTCTGTGTCTAATTCTGTGCTCTGGCCAGTCTGGCCATGCAGCAGAGCTGATTTGTCAGTTTTGATCAGTGCTCCATCGCTGTGATCCAAAGACAAGGGGTCCTCAGTTTTAGGACGACAAGAACTTTTTAAAATGATTTCAGGCAAATTTTCTACTGCAACTAGCATTATTCGTCCAAAAATATCTCTCACGCTCTCAGCTACTATGCGAGGTTTTGATGCTGATCATTGGGTCTTCATTTTATTCTCGACGGCAAGATTGTGAACCGCAGTTCTCTTAATGGGCTCGAGAAACCGCTTTGGATCTGAGGAGCATTCCTCCTGGAAAGTAATTCAGTTTGACCTTCCTCTGTGTAGGGCTTCAAGGAGGTAATTCTTGGTTTCAGAGGCGGTTATCTTCCCTGTTGCAATGTTGATGAGGTAACTTTGCCTGGCTGATTCGTCAAATGGGTTGCACGATTTCTCAACGGTTTCACTCAGAGCCGCAATATGATTATTGTCCTTCTGAATTCGCCATTTGCGTGCTTGTGATGCGGGCTGTTCAGTAGATTCCAAACCTGTGAATGTATTCAAGTTTGATGCTATCATGCCTCTTTGTGCAGCTCTCAAAGTCCAACGCTTCACGGCTCTTTGAATTACAAAATGCAACAATTCCTCGCATGGATGATGAAACGTCTCTATTTATAGTCTGCTCAAGCGCAAGATTGATTGAACGTTTTGAAAAATATTTTGAAGCTCGACGAATGGAAAAAGCACCATGCTGAAGACTTTCTCTGCATGAACGGGGTAGTTTCCTTAGTTTATCCAACGCAAAAAACATGTCCGAGACAGTGGAAAATGTTTCTATATATAAATCCAAGTCATTTGTCCGGACTGCACGCTGAAGATTGCAATAGATACGATTGAAAAGAAAGACATACGTTGCCCAGTACGCTGCAGTTGGTCCCAAACATCCTTTCATTGCTTCACCCAAATAATGGTCATACTTAAAGAGTAGGCATTGCTTACTGGAACTCAATATTCTCTTTCAGATACTCCTCTAAGCAATCATCATGATCAGCAGGTGTTGGCTCAATGACGACGGATATGATTTCATTATCATCAGTTGGAATATATTTCAGACATTATTGATATGAATTCCTTTCAAGAGCAGTTGCTAAAATTTGATGGATTCAAGTACATCTGTTGTAAAATTTACCTTTGATAAATCCGTTGACCGAACCATCACTTAGTACAGATGAGTCTGTCAATATAACTTCCACTCCGGTATCTTGAATGATTGTTCCAATCGCTATAGAGAATGCAAGTTCTATGTAATTGTTTAATGCAATAGCCAGTGGCGTCTTCTCCGTACCTGCGAGGCCTTCGGCGCATCCTCAAAAGTAATTTTCCAAACAATTATAAAAATGAAAAGTGTCATCATTCATTTAAATTCGATAGCTTCTCGTGATAGCTGTGCACAACTTTCCGTCTCTAAATCAGACGCTCAACCTCAGATTGACCAGTTTTGCAGCACGTGCTCGAATCACAGCTGTTTTCTTCGAACAATTAGACACACATGCTAGTCGTGTGTTCAGACGGAGCACTGATGTTCAGACAGCGCAAGAAAGTTCTGTGAGTGTAAGGCAGTAAGCGCACGCGCCCGCGCCAGTATTGGCTTTCCCGATAGACATAATGCTTTGCCTTCTCCAATTTTTGCAATGAAATTCTACGCAATTCTTGATCGAGGCGCGGTACCTAAATATAGTAAAGGAAGCGCAACCCAATTGTTCCTAGCTTCGGTTAATGTGAGAGAGGCCACTACGTCAACAGTAGCAGATGGCTGACGTTCAGGCAAGACTGCGATCAGATGATGAGCGTTCTCCAATGAATGCAGAGTAAGGCATCTCACTCATCTTACACCTAGATTCGGTAGAATTCCAAAATTTGTTTTTACGTGATTGATGTGACGCTATGCTTAGTAGTGCAGATGAGATAATGACCACGCCTTTCGTCCCAAGGGAATATATTGAAAAGATGACAGTCGTCAAGCAAGGTAGGTCAACATCTGATATGAAATTGAAAGTACTCACAGAGAAAGAAATAAAAAATACACAACATTTTAACGCATCAAAATTTCAAACATGTGAGTGGCTGACCGGCCGCGAGAAACACAAGAAACAGTTGGTCTTGCCTCCTTTTTTCTCGAGAGGATGTGGTCTGGACAGAGAGGGATATATTGATCTCAACTCCTTGAGTAAGGCGGTTAAGCGACATGAGCAATCACTTCTCATGTGCACTTTCACTTGACCTTAAAAAATGTTCGGGAAATTGTTATTATAAATTCAACTTTTATTAAAATTAATGTTGTAACATAAGTGTTTGGTATAGGAATAGTATTCCAATGCCGAGTGAAGGCCTATGGTCATGGAGCACGCGACGCCACTGGCAATAGGCCTTTGAAGCAATGGCGAGGTCATATGTAACTATTGAGAGTGATCTTCGGACATCTCTTCTGTTAGTTTTAAAGACCGAATCATTGTTTCTCTTACAACTTTGTTGATTATAGGAGATGATATCAGCGGCCATAGATAGGCGGTCGTTTGTTTTGGTAACTCATCTGTCGCATATTTCGCCATATATCCGGAAAGTAACGGCAAATCTTTTCGCTGAAACTGAAACGGCCACCAAAAGTCAAGGAGATGTTTTCTATTGTTTTCAAGTTCACCATAATCAGGAATTGACATGTAGAATTTGTCTCTCTTCATGGTAGAACAATACCGTTCAATTTCACGCTGAACATCATGAAAACTCATATGTTTCCTGCGCTTGCATGCATCCAGACCATTTGAATCGATTGCATCGACATTCGTGGTGTTTTGATAGCATATCCCGACTTTACAGTACATATAAAGTATCTTTTCCGGCAGTCGTTTTGATACCTAAGTCGTTCCATAAGAAAAACGTAATAATCTACGGTGTAACTTACTCATGTGCTTACGGGTCGTCTGTAGTGGGTATCCCACCAGTTAGAATGTCAGTCATTGGTGTTTTCGTGTTCACCAGATACTAAGGAACAATTCTGCGTTTGAATTTCGCGCGGCGTCAAATGTTGTATCTATCACATTTTTTGGAGGTGCGGTCCATCGGGGTCGTCTTCGGGGGGGGGGGGTTTCCACCACTTAGAATGTCAGTCATTGGTGTTTTCGTGTTCACCAGATACTAAGGAACAATGCTGCGTTTGAATTTCGCGCGGCGTCAAATGTTGTATCTAGTACACTTTTAGGGGTCCTCTGGAGTCGTCTTCGGGGTATTCCACAACTTAGAATGTCAGTTATTGGTGTTTTCGTGTTCACCAGATACTAAGGAACAATGGTACGTTTGAATTTTGCAGGGCGTCGAATGTTGCATCTAGTACACTTTTAAGGCCTAAAATTGTGGGTGCCCTGGGCCGAGTCCAACAGTTCTGACCCGTCAGACTCTCAGTTCCGTGACCATGAGACTAGTCCCCAGTACTTCATGTAGTCAAACCTTGGGGCGCTTTTCGTTGGGAGTGAGCCCCTCTGGCTGCCGCTCTAAGTATGCATATAACAGTAGGACGCGCCAAGTCAGTATTTTCAGAATGTCATAGAATATGTTATGACCTCTACTGGCTGGACTCTGTCCTTCTTTCAAATGCCTGAGGTACATTTCAGTCAATAGTGACTCTATTTTTTTTTGATAGATGCTAATCTTTCTCTATTATAAATTTAATTTTTGAGGCTGTGCATCTTAAATGTACAGGACCGCGCTTGGTCGGGTTTGAGCGTCCAGGATTAAGCGGTCGAAACGCGATCGTCCTGACCAAGTTCCTGTTGATGACCTCATTAAAAATAGTCAAATAATTTGTATGCATATTTTTGTAGAATTTTATTTCACGTTTTAGCTTAAGGAACTAACATTAATTCTCTTACACACCTGGTAGATTTTAGATAACGTAATCCCGCTGTGTTGTTAGGTAGATCTGGTATTTTGATTGGAAACAGACCTGTCCTCTTATCATCTGAATGGGCAGACTGTTAAATAGGATCTTTTCAATATATAAATGATAAACATAATTTTGAACAGAACGACTTACTCGCCAATTCATCACACATGAGGAGAAGCGTTGTTTGTCCTTCTAGTAAGCATTTTTTAAATTTTTAGACATTTTAGGATATAAAAATTTCCTTTTAAATCATATTTTGTACCTATTGAAAATTAACTAGTCATTAGCTTGTTTTTTTTTATTTTTGTTACCTTGACGCACTTTGCTACGTTGAATACAAATTTCAGTTGCCTATATATAAATAAAAGTTCAAGACTTTTCAGTGTTTTCAATACGTGTATGTTCTAGCTCAAAATCAATATTCGAAGTCCATATTTTGCGCCACAATGGGGTATTTCATTTCATCGAACTGTCTTTGAATGACGCTGGGGGGGGCCGGTAATGTTTTAAATATGTTTTATGAATACGCTTTAGTGTTCGTAGTGAGAGTCATTTGTAGAATAAGAATTGTTGTATAAATTAAAATGGAAAAACTTTCCAGTCTAAATTCTATAAATTAAATTAATTGCTCGAGTTGTAGGAAACAGGTAAATGACAAGAAACTAATTTCAGCCGTTAGCTTTTGGTTGGCCACTGTGTGCTGCATACAGGGCAGCGTGCTTGCAATTCAATCACACAATATCGATAAAAAAGCAAGATGATCACATTGGTGCTCATCAAAGGTAAGTCAATGTTATCACTCATTTATCAACTTGCGAGCATAATGTTACGTTATCTTATAGGCTGAACAATGAAGTATGTATGTTTCGATTGTTGAAATAATAGTTATGCGTCGCGTAGTTCAAGTGAGATTCTACAGTCTTAAATTTTTGGCTTTACAACAAAATGGTTTTTCAAATTCACTCTTCTTAAATTCGTTTCTTGGATGCCATATTTAGAGTCGCTGAAATAGATTCAAGATGCCAAGGAATGTGACCTTGCTATTGTGACCGGATGGTTTTTCATCCCATGCCCGTAATCATTTAGTGCTTTTGACATTACTTTATTCCCTTTCAATCCTGTGATTGTGATTGTTTAAACATGCTGCAACGAATTGTTTTTGCATCATTTCAAAAGAGTTGTTTAGGACATTGCATTTGCTTTCATTTTCTGAAGTGGACAAACATTTTAGAATATGAAGCTGCAAACTCTAAAGCCGTGTGTTTTTCATCAATGCACGCATGTTTTCGCGTAGGAGCAAGTGTCTCTCAAGACGTCTTTAAGAGTACTTTCATAGTATAATGCAGTTATCTGCTAGTTTCTTTGAATATACATGCCGTCTTCACTTAGTATTTCTTACTGTACACACAACAGTGCCGTATCACCTGTTCTGAAACAGGAGCACTGCGCACTCAGCATATTGATTGTAATCGAGTGAGTAAGCTTCCCTCTGAGAATGTTGTAAATTCCTTTGTAATTTAGCGGAACACTTCTAAGCATTGAATTTGTAAATAGCTCCTGTAAGAAATAAAGAAAGACTTGTGAATATTTTCCCATCTTGATGTTCGCATTCAAAGTTTTTCGTTTTGAAAGAAGCATTGCATGCAATAAACCAAACGGGACAATGTTTGACAAAATTGATTATTCACTCAACTGATTGAGTTTTTGAAGCCGAAACTAAAATGAAACCACACAAAACCATTGTCACATTATCCAGACACTGAGGTGTAGCTGCTTTTTAGACAATTTGTTATAATGTATAATGTATTAAGTTTCATGATAAGACAACAAACATGTCAGAATGGCTCAGCAGAATCAACTGAACCTTTTGAGGCACAACGGAATTATTTTGGACGTGAAGGATATTATTTAGTATAAGGTTAATTCAATTCAGTTGGTAATATAATGAAGTTTTCAATATGTTCAAGGAGTTGCAAGCTGAATACATATACCAAGGTGAACATCACGTATATGATAATAAAGACTGACGACATTTTTCAGTCACTTGCAATTTCCAGGCTTGCCGTTGGGATGGATTTCCAACCTAATCCCAATGAGAATTTCCATTGGGATCACAATAGATCCCGAATTTTAATTGACGAAGTCCACTATCGTAGGCCTAGGACTAGACTGGCCTTAATAGTATTAGGGGCTCTAATTGATTTCAAACAATAATGTGTAATAGGCTTACTGTATGGCTATATTTTGCACCGAGACTGCCTTCACCCAAGAGCTTATAGGGGTCTACGTGCAAAGCTAATATGCATGCATGAACTACAGACACACTTGGTATTAATTAAGTCTACATCGGAAATGCGATGTTAATAAACAGCTCGCTACACGGCCTCACACATGCAGTGGACAACAGGCAGTTGACAGCGGGATATACGGTTAAATAGGGTTGAATAGCTTGCTATGTATAGCTTAATTTCAGAAGCGGCGAAGCGCATGACAACGTGCAGGCGAATTGTATAAGCCCATACATACTATTACATAGATGTTACCTTTTTAAGCAGCACTATTTTTAGCAAATGGGGAAGTTAAAGCCATAGAATAGGTTAAAAACTTAAAATTTGTGTAGATCATGCTAAGAGCTCTCAATGCTCGAATTCGAGAGAGGCAGGGTCATACTGGAAAAATGAACTGCATTGTACAACCTGAAAACATTTGGAACGAACTGACTACTGTCAACGATTACATGCATATTTTGTTGCGAGAGGGCTTATTGGGATCTATTGGGATTTATTGGGATTGGGGTGAATTTTTGGCAGCCCAATAGCTATTGGGATCCCAATTGGAATCCCAATCTCAACGGCAAGCCTGGCAATTTCACTAAGATTTTGTGATAACTCTATTGATGGAAAACTTCATCTGAATTGTTTTTTTATTTAATTACAAAAGAACCTAGCAAAAATGCATGGCGCAATACCACATGCGAACGTCAAGGCCATATGACAATGTGATAAAAAAGGCAAATTACGATTAGCAACCAAAAAAATGCATACAAGCTTTTAAAAAACGCTTGAAATTCGGAAGATAAGTAGATCTTTGAGCTTTAGGTTGACGACTGTTCCATTCGCTTTTGGAGCATTTCGGAAAGGAGTGTGCGCGAATATTCTTATTCAGAGCAAGTGTGTTTATCATTGCTTCTCTATTGCTACAAGACATCATCATGCTGCCGTTCATTTTGTTGATGCACGATGTAATCATTGAAATATTCTGTATTCTGATACATATCGACGAATCACGGCCAATTTTGATGTGGAATAGTTTGACAGACGTTGAATGATTGCGATAACTATGATAGGCTAAAATATTTTGTTTTATTCAAACCAATTCTCCGTTGCTTCATGGATTGTCAAATTCTGTCAAAATGAGCAGCCAAGAAAATCTCAAAAATGACAAATTGAATTAGTATCAAATTCGGGAAATAGACAGCTTTTGTGCCTCGCTGTCCAATTTCATTGATGGCAAGTGCCGTCAGGTGATATTTCATTCTGAAATAAATATCAATGATGAAGAATCTGAAATAGTGAAAGCGAATTGTTCCCCACCTAATGATTCATCTTGATAATCCGGTAATAATAGTGATTAATGGATATGCGTGAATTCAGTAAATTGGGAGAGATTCATTATGTAAATGAAATTCACAGTCTTCAAGTCAAAGTTGATTTAATTGGTGCAGTGGCCATCTGGTGGAATATTTGCTCACTGCCCGAGACCATAGAGTAGGGATATATAGGTTGAGTGTCGACTCAAAAAAATATCTGTATACAGTGAAAATTTTTATATGAAAAGATTCAGTTTTCTGCGGAGAATACGTTCCCGTGGTCCAAAAAATTATTTGAGCAGTTCTAAAAAATGTCAAAATTTTGCCAACTTACATACTACCGAGATGATTCGTTTATGTAAGCAGTATGCAACAAGTTGGATATCAAAAGAAATGAATATTTGCTAATAAGCATTCTAACTAAGTGGAAATTAAGCTGATTATCAAGGGAATTTCATGATCCGTTTTATAATGGAAGTCCTCATGAAAAAGTCGACATCTTATTGTGCTTTCTTGGCTGAAAGTTCATATTTCTATTTTATGATAGCAAGTCATCGAGTTGATAATTCAACAAATATTACCTCTCCATAGATGTCATGACACGGACAATCTGCAAAATTATATCATTTCATTCTCCTTTGCTATCATGATCAGTCAATTCCGTTGTAATTTCTTCAAAACTGCATAGATGTGTATATCTCACACTTGGAAACAATTCCGACTGTATCTCCCTTGAGTTCATTTAATAAAATCGAAAGTGTATACACATGACTTGATGAAGGCTTTTGACATGACAAGGCATGACATACTACTCACTCGTCTGCTTGACGCTGAAATTCACAGTGGATTCATTTCTTGGTTGAAGAGCTATCTCGACGGCCGAACGCAGCGGCTTAAAGTAAATGGCATGTATGGACCAACAATCGCCTGCACTTCAGGAGTTCTACAGGGCTCTGTGTGGGGTCCGGTGCTGTTTGCCATCTTCATAGGACCCATTGCATCATTAGAGCTTGATGATACCATGGTAGTTTATGCCGATGACCTTACTCTTATCGAGCCAGTATCAAAACAAAGCACTTCCTCGGGTTCATTGGCTCTTGTCATTGAGTGGATCAACGCGAACGGCATGCGTTTGAATTTGGCGAAGACAAAACAAATGGTTATTTGGCGCACAAACGGATATCCCTACGTGTATCCTGATGTTGATGTTGTCGAGGAATTGAAGATTCTGGGAGTTACCTGGAATTCATCATTAACGTGGAACAGTCACTTTTCGAAGGTTCTCCGATTTTCATCACAACGACTATATGTTATCCGAACTTTGAAACCGCTTATGTCCAAAGAAAGACTCATTATGGTGTACAAATCAATTGTGTTGTCGCCAATTTTGTATGCAGCACCTCTTTTTTCCTGGCTTCCCAAAAGGACGGAGGAGAAGATTGAGAAATTCCAGAGACGTGTGCATCACTTAATATGCGGAAAACAATGTGATTGTAACAATTTCCGCAAAGTCTCTAGTGTTCGTGAGTCAAAAGCCTGCTCTTTTCTCCTGAAGTGTGAATGTACTCAACATCATCCATTACATGCCTTGGTTCCCCCACGCTTGCCTAGATCTGGCCAGAGGCCAGGACTTCAAGACGCTTGCGGTCATTCTTCCCGAGGACATGTTACTTACCTAATACCTGTAGTAACGGTTAATATTGTGTTAGATACGCCTGTGAGTTTTACAGTGCATTTTTCTACATTGCAGATGATGTATGCACGTTGACACGACTGATATTATTATGTATCTTGTTTACTTGAAATTCTTTGTACTATTTCGATTTATATTCATTCAAAATATACGCTTCCTTTCCTTTTCCTTTACATTGGGGATTTAATAAATGCGGAGTTACCACTCTACCTAACATACTTACTCTATGCCCGAGACGCCTTGTTTCAAACCTAGATCAGATCAAATCTAACACTTTTGAAATAGAAAATAGGCTCACACTATACTATTCTTTATATACTATACTTCATATATACATATACTATACCTACTTCATCGCATCTTATGCGGAGGTAATTATAATGAGTGTGTAAGGCATTGCTTCGAATGTATTGCAAGCAGAAGAATGTGCGCCGCTTTAAAGCAATTTTCGCAAGCCAAGTCTACTTCTCATATCTTGAATCCTCAATTGCCTCCTGTCCCAGTTCCTGGAAGGATTCTTTTACCAATGGTGCGAACTTCACGACGACAGAACTCGTTCTTCATCAAAACCGGATAATGATGGTCACACGTACCAGACGCTCCTGAGTGATTTTTTTAGCTTCACACGAAGTCTGTGATCCATGTATACTTTCATGAAGATGACTTATTTCAATGACTTATTCATCTTACTTACATACAATTACGATTTTCAATTTATGGTAATAAAGCGCTTATTATTATTCTTCCAAGCCTTGGCCATATGGAAAAGAGGGGTTTACATAATATAGTTCTGACTACATTGTTTATTAATTTATTTAATGACATTCATGTTACTGAACATGGAAGCGAATTCTCACTTGTATATCGTGATACACATGGCGCTGGTGAATAGGGCAATTACTTGCAAAACGCAACCTACCAAATCTGTGGGACGAACAGTTAACGGCTGATAAAAGAACATATTTGAGAATTATAAAAAATCAAGTAACTCATTACATCAGAGAAAAATGGATATCTCCAGCAAAAGAGAGTCACTCTGGCCTGCGCCTTAATCATTTAGAATTATGTGGTTTTGAGAATACTATGAAATCATATCTGAACTTTTATTCGATCATCTGCGCTGTCAGCAGTTGGTCGCATCTGCCAGCACGCTCGCACCTTGCGGGGTTGTAGCAACTTCTTCCCCTTCTTTCTTCGCTTCGTGCTAACGGATCTTATCCATCTTTTACACATCTACTTAGCTCCTGCTACTTATCTGTTTGTGCTGCTACGGACCCTCAACTCGCCCTGGTCTGCTCTACCGAGGGCCAACAAAAGTGTCTGTGTATTATCCACCTTCTATTGGCTGACAATAATTATATGACCTGGTTTCCTCGTACTCGCTAATAACACGCACGGCACAACAGCTTCCTGCTTCATTTTGAGATCCCAACACGGCGTTTTTATCATCAACGGCAATTTCGCTCCTTGCAACAAGGCAAACTGTGTACCCACAAACATCAAATACGTCATCCTATCCATTAGTCATCGATTCAACCAATTTTTCAGTCAGTGTACTATTGGCACCGGTTCCCGAAGTCATAACTCTACCCACATGCATCGGACGCTTGGATTTATCGACAATCTTTCGTAATGTAACGCTAATGTAGCCGCCAGACTTTTTCATGTATATCTTCTTCTCACATTTGTGAACTGTAATGATTTTAAACAATTTTTTCACCGATTTTAAACATGTGAGGTGAATAAAGAACTACTATTATTATTATTTTATATTGAATACAATGATATCAATAGACAGTATTATTTAACTTTCGAAAAAAAATCGCGACATAGATTTTGTAAGTGGCAAATAATTTTTCGATGGAATTCTTGCTTCCCATGGAGCATTGTAGAGATGTCGGTGATGAATTGACCACGAATCGACCCATGCACTTCTGAGCGCCAAGCGAACACTTTGCAACAGAAAAGACAGTTGATAAACGAGCATATCTGACTAAGAACGCATATCATATCAAACAAGTTTGGTGACATTCGATACAATACAATACAAAGTACGCCTGCGTGATTTATTCATCCGCAAAGATTGTCATTTTCCAGACGCCATAATTTATCGAAATCTATTCCATCAAAACATACAAACTGCGAATTGATCAACAATTTTGAATTCAGGATTCAATGCCAAGAAATGATAGGAAATCATAGAGTGTTTCGATATGAGTAACAATTTCCCATATCCGTCAAAGCTCGGTCCGAAATGACAGAGATTGTAATCATTACATGGCAGCAACGACATTTTGGAAGTGGAAGTGTCTGAAACAGTAGAATTACTTCCTCAATATGTTGTTTTCAATATGAGATATCCATCATGTTGTACCGACAATGAATGATTACATTCATCGCGAATTTCTGTCTGGAGTCAGAGAATGAGATGTTTATTTCAATGTTGACAGCGCGGATTAAAGTAGTCGATTGAGAATCAATTGATTACACTTTTAACATTCATTTTCCTTCTTTTAAAAATAATATTGAAATGCGTTTTAATTTAAGTAGGGTGCTAAATTGCACCTGTCAGATTCAAGAAGCCTATCGACTCAACAGTGCATTGTGTTCCTTCGTAATCTTGTTTTACCCTGGCATTATCCGGGGTCATCAAGATGCAACCTCTAAATGTGATGTTTCCATGATTCACTAATTCCCAAATTACTAAACAGCACAGATGGCGCATGCTCTTTGCAATGGTGCCATGATAACTGGCACTCTTTAATCTTTACGATCATTAGCCGCACGGCTAAGTCAGGATAAACAAGCGCAGAGCAACCTCTTGTGTAGTCCTTCATCTTGCTCGACCATTTTACATGTAGATATTTCAAGTTTTAGCCATTCCGAACCGTACTGACTTGTAGGGCGAAACGCAGCGTCTACCGTCGACGGTTGCCAAAGAATCGTTGTGCTTAAATTTCTCAAGTCAGAGGACATCTTTCTATTCATTGCCCAGGCGAACTGGCATTCTGCAATCTTTACGACTCTCAGTTTGATATTTTCATTTCTAACAAGCAAATATGTCAGAAGATGGTTATAAAAAGTAAATGTGCACTGTTTAAAGCAATGAAAATGAGACACGCTCTGATTAGCAGCACGTTTGCAGAATTGTTCTTTTCAATCCGTCTAACAACTATGTTGTGATTGTGTGTTCATGCGTATTCAAGACATTCTAGATATTCAGCATTTTAGATCTTGCAACTTTCCTTCTGTGACCATTCATGACAGTGTGAACGATTTCAACACTATTTTCCAATGTTCTACAGCTTCTTTCCATTAAAGTAGACTATACATGAATGCTACACCCTGACTGGTGCCGTCGTGTAGATGGTAAATCAATGGCTATTTCATTTCAGATCATGCATCAACACCATCATGAATGCCCTGATGAGTCAATGTGGGCCTAGATTTTAAACTTTTATCATTCACTCTTTTGAATGGAACCCATTTTTCGTTTCACGAAGAAATTAGCGCTTTCACGCAGACGAGGCGAAACAATCAGAGTTGCCGTGGAGATTGAAATTTGAGTGCCTACCCCACCTCATACCCGCACAAAAACCTGTGGGCATCCCTACAGAATCCCCATGCCCCTACATGATCAGACACCTAATTTATATGCTACTTTTATTTATATAGAATAACTGATATCCGATATTTCAATTTCAGTAGAACTTAAAACATAAACATTATACGATAAGCAGCAGCCCTTGATGATTGGATTATATCACAATGGTTTTCTCTACATGTTTTTTTCTATAACCTTGTCATCTCATGTATTGCTTTTTATAACACAGCCGAACTCAGACGAATGCTCTCGTATTGAAATGGCTCTTTAATGGCTGCCAGGCCGGCAGATAGAGGGTGTGTACCACTTAATATTATTTCGAATAGAAAATCGTTCTAGAATCCAGTTTTTTCCTCTATTGTAGGAAGCCCAAAAAACACGATCAGTGCATACAAAGCGAATCCTTTATTCTGCTGAGGCCTTTCGACCAACACCGTCGGTCATCATTAGAGCCACCAACCAACCAACTGAAGCGCACAGCTCGACACGCCGTTGAGGAGCAACACGTTATTGCGTTCGATCAGATGTCGATCTTGGAGAAGGAAAAGACCTGGAGAAGACGTGTAGTGAAGGAGGCTGTGTGGACGAAGCGCCGGAACTCTAGTAATAGAGTGAAGCATTGTCTCAGCAACTTTTGGAGTGCTCTCTGACTTTTCATTCTTTTACTGTATCTTTTGTTTTATTTTCTCTTTACTTTTCATTCTACTTTCGTTATTATTATTTTTATTATTTTCTTTTTTTTTAATTATTATTATTTCTTTATTATTTTTTATCAACAAAGAATTGCATATGTTTTTTCTTTGTCGTATTAACTTCATGTGGTTTCCACTTTGCTTGTGAATTTATTTTGTAGCGTTAGTTCTCGTGCACTTGATCTCCTATTGTCTATTTCTATGAAATCGTATTACTATGGGCAGGGATGGAACCGTTACCGGTCGACCGGCGCCGGTCGCCGGTCGGGTCGGGTCACCGGTCGGGTACCGGTCAAACTTTCTGACCGGCCGGTCATGTGACCGGTCAGGCAACCGGCCGGTCACTGACTGTCTCCTCTGATGAACTTACTTTAACTCTGAAGAGACCAAGTCCTACTCGTCCATGGCGGTCCTTCCACGATGTGTATCATTCTTTTAGTGTGTCATATGAAGATCTTCGACGTATTCTTCATACACGAGACATGGAATACCGTTTTTACCCGTTTCTCCGGAACTTCTAAAAGAATTGGTTGACTTTTTTCGACATTTCAATTCTATATTTGATTATTTAGAAATGTCTGACAAACCATCGATTCAAAATGTCATACCAAGTTATTATTTGATGAAAGAATTCGGAGCCGCTACTCCCAATGTACATGAGTCACGTGGCGTGATATTACTAAAGGAATACTTTCTGAGCGGATTGGATGAAAAGTATTGGTCGTCTACGACTGAACTACATAAAGTTGCAACTGTCATGGATCCAACTTTTCGACAACTATCTTTTATTGAAGATCGCCAATTTCGTAATCAGTTTATGGAGAATGTGAAAATTCATATCACATCGACGTTGTCTTCATATATTAAAATCAAACCTACAGCAAGTGAATCTACGGTCTCTACCGAAGTACCACCAAAAATTACCAAAATTGATCCGTTTTCGAATTTCCTATCTTCGTGTTCAGCTGCTCCTGTTTCTTTGCATTCTTCAAACAAACTCGAATTGTTGCAAGAATTCGAAAACTACATGAACGAAAATTTTCATGGAATATATTCAACCAATCCATTCGATTTTTGGAAAAAGAAACAATCGACCTACCCTCTGTTGAGTGAAATATCCCGGAAGATATTCGTAATTCAGGCATCGTCAGGAGAGAGTGAAAGACACTTTAGCATTGGAGATTCTGTATTGACTGCGAGTAGCAATAGACTTGACCCATCCACTGTCGAAAGTATTGTTGTATTAAAAGAAGGAGACATAATTGGATTGTGGTAGCTAGGATAAGTTTTTCATGTTAATCATATTTGTTTGAAACGATTTGAGAAATTTTCAGTTTTCATTCCATGATTCCGTAAAACGTTTCAAAATGAGATAGTAAGTAAAATTTTATTTAAAGATTAAATATACTTAGTAATAATAAAGACTCGTATAATGTACATGTAGTCATATATCATTTCCTACACGTCGTACATATGCCTACTTGTAGTCAAAATTAGTTATGCTTATACTTATCTTAAATTCATGATTGTTCTGAAGGCTACATGTAATTTTACTGCTATATGTCTTCTTGATTTACTAATTAGACCTACTAATCTAGTAGATATATTGGTACAGTCGAAGACAATAAATTAATTTGCTAATTACCTATCTAGCTAGCACACATAGGCTACTCATATATATTAGTATCGTCATTCGTTGGGTACTATATAGGCCTACATGTAGTTTGGCATAACCGCATTTTGTATAACCAACCGGTCGACCGGCCGGTCGGGTACCGGTCGAAATTTTCGACCGGCCGGTCGGGTCGGGTCGGGAAAATCACGACCGGTTCCATCCCTGACTATGGGGTTCGTGATGTTCTGCTGATTCTCTGTGTCTCTAATGTGTAGCAAGTTGTGTGAGTTTTATTCCGTGTATGCAGTTTGGGTGTGCGCTTTAGTTGGTTGGTTAGTGGCTCAGATGATGACCGACGGTGTTGATCGAAAGGCTTCAACAGAATAAAGGATTCGCTTTGCATGCACTGAACATGTTTTTTGGGCTTCCTACAATTGAGGGAAAAAATTAATATTATTTGTTTGTAATTAGCCAAATGTAGCGGTTCCGCTCAAATAGTTTCATATGTAGTCAGATTATCACCCTGGATATAATTTTCTTCATGAGCAACAGTTGCAGTACTGTCATTATTCTTCACAATCACATGGAACATGCACATCACTCGCTCGTGGAGTTTCAAACTGAAAGCGTTTGTGAATTTCTCAACAAGCTTCCCACAGGCAAATCGAGATGATATCTGCTTTATGATCTATCTACGAAAGAGTCAAAAGAAATTTCGATCTAAAGTCATTGACCACTGTGAAATGAAACTGCGTGTATGTTTTGACTATTCGACTAATACTTTTATCTAGGTTCCTCATCCAAATCGGACTTAATTTTAGGGATCTTCGTGCAGGACTTTAACTTCTTACACTAACTTAAGGTGCCTTCTGTTTTTTTGTCATGGCTTTACTTTCGCTGCAAGTGACTGTAAGTTTTGCATTGCATCCGAAGCAGGGTGATCTATCTTTGAGCACTTTGTGAGCACCGATCCTCAATATGACCTTCAAAATGAGACCTTATTTGTTAATTTCTGTCGGATAATTAGAAAGTTATGCTACGATTTTTATGCGGCACCCTGTACATTCATCTTCAGGCAAGTGAATCCTGAATTTCTGTGAATAGATTCACTTGCTTGAAAATGATCGGCGGGTGTTGCACGAAATATATCGCAGACAAAAGGATAAATTTAAATATATATTATATATATATATATATATTAATAAAAGGATTAGATTTTGAATTTCAAACAAAACTTGGTTCCTCCCAACTCAATACAATTGCGTCAAACCAAGGCAAATGTTTTAGCAATTTTGATGACTTTGAGTTAGAGTAGCTATCGCACTAAAACATTTCTTTCAAAGCCTCCACGCTTCTTCAAAGTTAGACACAAATATTTTCATTCACAAATGAAGAAATGAAACAGGAAAATACGAAATTTCTAGCGTTCCTTCACAAGGAATGATTCCTGAAGGCTGATCCAGTCATCACCCAATTGATGTTGTGTGATCATCTGCAACCGAAAGACTTCGCCATGATGATAATCGTTGAAGTGAAGAATTGGGAGTAGGCTAGCTTTTCCATTCAGTCGTAGCTTTTTTTCATCTAGTTTCTTGGCTTTAGAGTTCTTCTGCTTTGCATGACAGTTATACTCTCATCCTCAAATGCAATCATTGATATGTTTATTATGGTAATGAAGATGTGTACTTGCCTTCAAAATGAAATCTTATTTGTTAATTTCTGCTGGATAATTTGAAAGTTATGCTACATTAAAATCTAGTCACTTTCTGTATGCCGCACCCTGTTGCACTTTGCACACGTTTTGCGGTATATACTTTATATCGCTCAGAATCGGAAACCGGTCGAGATTTTCGGGATGACATAAGTCTAACTTCAGGCCGATTTAATCCAGCGAGGGATCATGTTGTGTTACTTTAGTTCCAGGTACGAAACTGATGTAGAGTCAGTCATGAAGCGAAGTTAAAAAAAATTTGAAAATTGTAAAAAAGCTATAAAGCCTTTTGGACAGTGTTCTGCTACCACATTCTACAAAGGGCACACGCATGATTATATATAAAGTTCTAGAGCTTTAATCATAATGTTGTGCAGCTAATATATTAGAGTATTTTTTTACCTAGCAATGAAGTTCATGAACTTCGCAAAATGATTTTCTTTATGATAATGTCACCACAATGGTATCTGATAAATCAAATTAGACTTAAAGGGAAAATTCAGACCTAAACAGTTGTAAGTCTCACGAAAGTTTACATCACGTGGATTATCAACATAACTCGCGGTTATCGAAATATGCAACAGTCTTTATGAAATATTTCTTGATTTATATTATGCTGATTGAGCCTGACTGGCTATCATCATGTTCGTATCTTATTCACAACCATTTTTCACACATTTCGGAATCATCTATATAAATATAGGCTTACAGCCTAAATGATACTCTGAAAATACACATTCATCGTACAACTATTAGCAAAGAGCAAAGCTCAAGCCTATGCTATGTCCCTTTATATGTATGATGTCATCAATTTCTTCAAAAATATATGGTCTGTACACAAGATCAATGGAAGCCGTCCTAAAATGAAAGCCTGGAAACAGGATTCTCCCTTCTCTCAATGATTCAACAGACAAGCCGACAGCTTGCCTCTCTTCGATCACACCTGTGCACCTGCTAAGACAAGATGACTATATATATTTTAAACACATCTTAGTAAGGATGGCATATAAGTGCTCATCTTATTATTCAATTGGGGTCTTTACTTCAGCTTACCTATTGTTCTTCGAGGTAAATTAAAGCAAACTAATATTCAAAGGTTCTATAAGCATCGTTGAATGACCAATTTAACTTTCGGCTCCGACCCGAAATAGCGAATTCCCATAACAGTGAATTCCCATAATATCGAAATCATAAAATAGACAATTTCAAAGTAGCGAATTCTCAGACATATGCTGTTACATAATCATTTATCAGGTTAGATATATTGTAAAAATAATCCGGGCTTTAATTTCATTTTGGAAGGAATTTAATGATAATGATAATAATAAAATCTATATTTAATGAGGATGACATATGTAGCAGCTTGTTAATATACAATATATAAGGCCTACTGTAATTGAAAAGAAGCATCCATGCAAAGATCCTTATTTTTCAAAATCCCATTAAGTAAGATATGTCTTCGCATATCCCCGTCGGGCTATTGCTCTCGCAAGTGGGCAAGTCTCTCATTCAAATGTACGTGTTTAGTCTTTCTTCTCTTTGATAGAGCACCACAACTCAACTGAGCGATCTTTACCAGGGTCACCATTTGCTCTTCAGCAAAGATGGAGATGATTTTGAATACATTTGGATGCGCTCGTCCCACAGTATCCTTTATTAACTTTCTATGCCAGTCATCGAGATGATTTGTTGTCCGTATGCTATCACCAGAGAAGTGATTGCACACTGAAATCGAAAGATGCATCGAGTTCATGTGTGGTAACCAGCCTTTTGGTAACGCAACATTCATTTACAAGCATCACAGAAAGATCAATTATCATAAGGTGTGACGGTATAGTAAATCTACAGTATAGCCTATATGCCAGTATATCCTATATCATGAATGGGCCATTGTCTCCTTTAAGCGAAATTCATTATTTTCTAACATGTTAGGTGTCAAAATGAATTCTAGACAAAATTTCGTTGGTGTCAAAATTTCATACTAGATATTGTGCTAATATCCATCTTAACGATAAAAAGTTTGATACTGAAACTACTACTCAAACATGGTAATACGGACAACGTAGTATTTTTTCGTGTTCTTAAATGAAACTCACTGTAACATTGATGATCTACTATCCCTCATGAAATTGAAGTAGGTTATGGTTAGTCTTATCTGATTTTTAATGATGCAACAGTATATGTCTGAGAATTCGCTATTTTGGGATTTCGATATTATGGAAATTCGTTGATATGGGAATTCTCTGTTATGGGAATTCGCTATTTTGGGATTCCGATATTATGGAAATTCGTTGTTATCGGAATTCGCTATTTCGGGACGACCCCGCAACTTTTAACTAAAATTTAACATAAACAGAAATCTCCTCGCAAGGAAATGTTTCTTTGGTGATCACTATTTAGTATTTACTCTATGATGTGACTACATATTCTGCGGTCATAATCGGTCGCGATGGTATGACTCATTACCTAAGTTTAATTAGTATGCCTAAGTTCTCATTGACTTTTTAATGTGTACACGACGGAATCACAGATAGCGATAGATTAAAGGAATTATATAAATACATACATGTATGTCTATTGTCTACATAAAGCATGCAAGCAAATCTCATGTTGAAAGCAAAAACATTCAGCATTGTAACCAAGTCTTGCTGCATCATCATTTGCAACAATTTGTGCTAATGTACAGAATATGTAGCACATGGTAACTTCCATACAATGGTGCACTTTTATTTTGAGTAATTTCACATACGCGTTCACTGTGCGAGTATAAGCTAACATACTGTCGGAGTCGAGTCCTATCAAAATAAGAGCATTTCGCATCCCTCACACAAGCTGCCTAGAAAGCTGTAATTTGCGCTTCATTTGCTCAATAGGAGTATGAATTTGTTCGGCAAATCCATATTATGTTACTAATGATGAAGCACCCGATCAATATTCGAAAAATGATAGGATTCTAATAACCGATTGTGATGACGCCTAGTACCGGGGTTACCCTGATTGCCATGTACACCTGATGTCAATCCTATTGAAATAAGAAGTCACCTAAGACTAGGGATGCGGAGTCGGAGTCCCGAGTCCTACCATTTTTGCTGGAGTCAGAGTTCTATCAATTGATAGGACTCCGGCCAATAACTAGAGCCGAAATATATACAAACTAATTATTTGTTCTCGTGCATAGCTGTCACTGTCTTGATGTCAACTTTCTCCGTCAAACAAAAGTCGATCACACTAACGCACCAAAAGTCATTTCAGAGACAACAATGGAATGCTAGTTTGTTTGAGAAAATTACCTCTTACCTTCACGTTAATCGTGTGTGATGGCTCCTCCAAAGCGCACATTAGAATCGAAAGTGTACTTATATTTTTTGGAGAATGATGGGTGATTTTCCTGCCTGGTAGAGACTGGAGAAAACCCGTGTGAAGCACACATCATCAAGGTGGGAGGAGCCCAGTCGTATGCATGTAACTTAAAGCGACATTTGATAAGCTGTCATTGGAAATGATTGATAATTAATACAGGAATGATCACTAAAGTTCAGGTAAGCCTATAATGATCTATGTGATTTAGGTTACCAGTTTTTTTGAAAAAACTAGGCTTTATATAATTGTCACTCGGAGTCGGAGTCGGAGTACTATCAAAATGATAGGACTCTGCATCCCTGCCTCAGACAGTCAGGTGCGAGTTTAGCTACCTTGACTAATGACCAGACTTCTGTCAATTAATCATGAAATGTAATTGATTCAATTACTTAAAATACATTTCAAGTATGCATTCATAGCTTACACTTGCATCTCAGCTAAGATTTAAATTGATTGACAATTGATTAAATAATTTGACATTTAAACCCGGACTTCTAGAAGAACTTATTTGCCTCTCTTCTTCCGAGGGATGAATTATGCTAGTTTTAATTGATTAGAAATGTTCTATGGCTTGGAACACTTCCACTTTATCCAAAATACATTAAATAATGAAGCTAAACTTGTGCTTCTTGACGTCAAATTGACTGTAGGTCACAGAGGTCTTCAAAATGATTATTTCTTGGGACCTACATGTTACCGAATGCTGGATATCAATAACAATCATGGCAACTTAAACAAACGTAGTTTCTTTCAACGATTGCTAGTGAAGTGGATCGGCGGAAGACACTTTCCAGTTTCATTTCATAAAAGCTTTGCAAGCGACGTAAATTAAGTAATTCTCCTTCACTGACTTTAATTCTAGAAGTCATTGGATAGATGTCAATTTCTGTAATGTTTCCAACATTCCCATGATGCCACTCTTCGAGTAACAGGATAAAAGCATCATTATTCATGTCCTATCTCGATTTCTTGATAATTTGTCATTCCATTTCTTCAAAATTCAATTAATGTGTCATTTTCTAAATATCAGTTACAAGGGTGTTTTACAGTATTGATAACTGGTTAAAACGTTTATTCATTTTAGTCTTGCCGCCGTTCTGCGGAAAATTTCCAACAGAATTTAAATGTTTTTACGTCTAACTGTTTGGTTGTCAGAAGTGGAAAATATAGCGACAATACACTTCACACTGTTTGTGTTCAATATTTGATTTTGGAGCGTATTTATTAGGTTAACTTTTAATTTCTGTAGTAATACCACATGCGCTGACAGCGTTCTCAACGTACACGCTGTTGTTTTGACTGTTGTAAGAAACCTGTCATCAATTCTGATACAACAGAGAGACCTGAACAACTGATTTCAGGTTACACAAGTAATCATTGTTGTCCACAGTAATGACAGTCTACAAAATATGTTACCTCGTCTTTAACATGATCAGAATCGCAAAGTGATGGAAATCAGTTCATTCGCATACATATCCTTTGATGTGCAAGTGACTTTCTCAGGTAATGGCAATGATGTGCTTCTTAATGAAATACTTGTCCGTATCTTGACAACATCCCTTAGCATTGTAATCTCAAGAAATATTTCATAGATGCGAAGGCATTGAGGAGAAGAGAAAGGGAGAGGACAGAGAGAGAGAGGGAGAGAAATGCAAAGCACATGTCCTAGGCCTATATGTATCTCGGAAAATGACCTATGCTGATCATGTCTTATTGGTAAGTGAAGGTCAAAAGGGTCACATTAAGCAAGACATTTTCCATTGCTAAGAGCAGTAAAATGGTAGCAATGTAAATCGAAAAATTTGTATGACTAAATCTAATTAAGGTGTAGGCCTATACGTATATTTCACTAAAAATGGTATGTTTTCATTATAAAAAATTAAATGATATCATTTTATAGCATTTTAAAAATAAAATTATAACATTGCCGATCATAGGTTTTAGCGGGGTACAGGCATAATATGAAGGACAGAGATGAAAGGCAGCCTATTCTACCTTCACCATTATGATGGTTGATTATTATTGTGCTCAACAGACTGTATTCCACATTGGAAAGAACCGTAAATCTAAAAGCTATGTGCCCGTTTCTAATGGCTACACAGCTCTGAGCCTATTCATAGCACTAGGCTGATTCAAATGTGAATCTAATCTCAAAGATCTTTGAATCTGTACTTTCTTTACAATTTTGTATCGGCTATTTTCAGATATGATATTCTCAAAAGAATACGCGCGCATGTACCTTAAAATAAAATCTTTGTGGATAAGGATGCAGATGCGAATTAAGAATGTGTAGATTAAATTTGAGAATACGAATTGAAACTTGGTATCTAAAGCCTACAGAGATGGAGATAGAAAATGGATTTGTGCCTACCTTTAAACCTTGAAATTCTGTCAAATCTTGGGATTATTTCGACATTCTAAAAATTCTGTAATTATCTTAACATTACACAACCCTGTAAATTCAGGCATACTTCATTTACTAAATACTCATCGCTGCTGGTTAATACAACCAAACAAAATCTTCATCTGATGTTTGTTTTTCATAATCCTCTCACAACTTTGAAGAATTCTTTATTCTTGATCAATCTGAAAGAAGTCTGAAGTCATCCGTGAATATATACAAAGTAGAAATAAGAAAAGTAATTAATGGAGCAAAATTTTTTATCACATTAATTCACAATATCTTCACCAAACAGAAGCTGTAATTAGTCAGAATCCCCTCGCAGACTTTCTGCAACGTCTTGCTGAAAACTTGGAAGGAAAGTTAAAAAATCTCATGAATAATTTCTCTGCCAACAATCGTAAATATTCCTTTTAAGAATAAGGGAAAGAGTCTTTGCTGATGAGACGTAAATAACATTAATCTGATCTACAAGGATCTTGCGAGACTCGAATCAGCATAATCAATGTTCATCGAATTGCAAATGAAAGTTAAATGGAGTGTCTACAACTTTCTTCAACGAAAAATTATTCTTTCTGATCAAAATCAAGACCGATATCTTCCAACCATTTTGTTTCATTATAATATTCATTAGAAGTCTAAACGTATGGAATGCAGCTCAAGAGTAATCCAACGGCGATATTTTATTCATTTCTCAATCAAAGAATTGAAGCTTCATAATCTTCAGACAAAATTAATAATTCACGAAATCTTTCCAATACAATAGGATTATCTTTCTCTTGACATTTATCACTGTTGTCAATCAAGATTTGAAAGTCATTCATCAAAGTGAAGATTATTTGCAAATCATCGAAAACATACGCAAATACAGTATTTTAGGCGGGAAACATGTTCATGTTAGAGCAGATGGGAACTTTTCTAGACTGAGAAAAGATCATTGAAAGGTTGATAGTATTGACAACAAAGGTCTGTCGCAGTACATTGAATATCTAAAGAGAATGACGACTATTAAGTCAATACAAGACACGAACACCCTTGATTCCCCGACCGCACTCGCCTGACCCAGGAATCGAACCGAAGTCCGCGGTGGAGACGAGCTCGCACCTTCTTCACTAGGCCACGCTGACGGTACAAAAGGAATGCGAGTGAAGGCAGAAGTCATCTCCAAATGATATCGACAGCTCATTGTCTTATGTAGATATTCAATGTACTGCGACAGACCTTTGTTGTCAATCTACTGTGTGACGTAGTCGAATGACATGCTGACATGCTGTCTCGCTACAACATGAATGTTGGTAGCATACATTCTGTCAATGATAGGACAATAAGCTGTCGATATCACTTGGAGGTGACTTCTGACGTCACTCGCATTCCTTTTGCACCGTCAGCATGACCTAGTGAAGAAGGTGCGAGCTCATATCGCCGCGGACTTCGGTTCGATTCCTAGGTCGGGCGAATTCGGTCGGTGAATCAAGGGTGTTGGTGTCTTAATAGTTGTCATTCTCTTTAGATATTCAGGTTGATAAAAGTAGGACTGTGCGTTCTAATGTGCTGACAGGCGTCCACATATTTTTCATCGATTTTCAGGATGATCTGAAAGGCGCCTTGATATTGCTCCATCAATTAGTAGGATTTCCATCAATATAGCAGGATTTTCGAACAGATTTTTCAGAATACAGCAATGTAACAATTAAAGGCTTGTTTTCTTCTGACAGGCATGATTTTTGACATATTATCCAGTTTCAACCTTGTCGATATGGAGGTGCTCCCTGTCTCCTCTTGTGATTTTGCTGTGAATCTTTTCACCTTTCCCTGCCGCGTGCGTATATAGTAGAAGCCAGGGGCTCACTACCTCGCCGTGCGACTGATGGGATCACTGTCGCGTGCGGTTACAATCGGAACCAGGAGCTCACTGCCGCGGCGTGCGACTGATGGGATCACTGCCGCGTGAGGTTACAATCGGAACCAGGAGCTCACTGCCGCGGCGTGCGACTGATGGGATCACTGCCGCGTGCGGTTACAATCGGAACCAGGAGCTCACTGCCGCGGCGTGCGTCTGATGGGATCACTGTCGCGTGCGGTTACAATCGGAACCAGGAGTTCACTGCCTCGCCGTGCGACTGATGAGATCACTGCCGTATGCGTAGCCTATACAATCGAAACCAGGGGCTCACTGATGGGCCGTGCGACTGATGGGATCACTGTCGCGTGCGATTACAATCGGAACCAGGAGCTCACTGATGGGCCGTGCGACTGATGGGATCACTGCCGCGTGCGTATACAGTAGAAGCCAGGGGCTCACTGCCTCGCCGTGCGACTGATGGGATCACTGCCGCGTGCGATTACAATCGGAACCAGGGGCTCACTGCCTCGCCGTGCGACTGATGGGATCACTGCCGCGTGCGGTTACAATCGGAACCAGGAGCTCACTGCCGCGGCGTGCGACTGATGGGATCACTGCCGCGTGCGATTACAATCGAAACCAGGGCTCACTGCCGTGTGTGACTTTGTAGTCGAATTACTGTTTTTGACAGGTTTCTGAGTGATTTCGTGTGCTGTATCCGGATCAAATATCAATGATTTGACTTTGTCTTTCATTCTGTTTGCGGTAGCCTACAAGTAGCCTGCAGCATTCCGCACACTGTTCAGGCGATTCCGCATATTGTTCTGTAAAAAGCAGAGAGACGATGGTCAGTCGGATAAGGTCCCATGGGAGTGTGGGAACATGACCCTGCCATAGGCCAGGGACGATAGCTAAGGCGCATGGACCGACGGTGTATATTTTGACATTTTGGAAGTGTAAAAACATCGGTTGAGCAAGATAGTCAATCGGAGAGACTAAACGATCATAATTTTTACCACGAATAGCAAATTCTCAGGAATCTTCAAACACAACTGATCGCTAAAAAATCTGATAGGAAAAATCATATTCTACCTGCAATCCAAATTTCATTTGACTGGGACTTCCAGTTTATGTATTATGTATTAGAGACGAGTATAGTCCACACACGGTGATTTTAGCGGGAAGTTTGCAATGTTCGTGAATGAAAGCCTCATGCGGGGGCATCTCTGCAAAATCCTCATTTACCCTATTTGATCTATCCTTTATTTCATTTCATATTGCTATCACAACACATTTTACACATATTTTACACGAAATGCACCCACAAGGAATTGCACAAAATCATTGACCAAATGATGTCTCTGCGGGTTAAACATATGAATCATTTTTTTACACAAAAGTGACTTCAGATCGCACTTAGCGATCATAGTGTCATAATTAGGCATCATTATAGACTTGAAATTTTCAAAAAGTTTTGAATTATGCATATTTATAAAATTTGGTGCTTAAAACTTTTGAAAAATAGTGAGTTTTGCAGTAGAATATAATATGCATGTGTACGTATAAGGGACAATTTCATTTCAACCACGCAAATGAACAGATGTCGTGCATCGTTATGTCAAGTCTACTCTACTCCTGCTTTCATTCGTGCAATTTGTTCATCTCATCTTCTTGAATAGTCTCAAAATTCTCAAAATTCTCCAAGACGAAAGGATAATTAAAATTCGATGCTTAAATTTAGCTTGGAATTTCTTAGGAAAAACATGAATGATCGTATAAATGGAAGTGTCACATCGTTTTCATCATTAAATGATTATTAATATAAAAATTAATCAAAGGTGTCAAGGTATCAAAAAGATATTGATATGTTGATTCCAAACATGATAAAGCAAACTGACACTCCCACTGGGAGGAAATATGTCCACGATATTTGATCATTCAAATTTCCATAATTTCCTTCATTCGTTATTAACAAACTCATCAAACGGCTTCATTCTGATTCTGCAGTTATTTCAGTTAGTCTTGATTTTTGAATAATTAGTGATTCCTTCTTTTATTGTCTTTAAGACGTTGAGAATAGTGTGACGAAAATGCAGACTTCTCTCTCTTTCCTCATCATCTCTCTCTTTCCTCATCATGACTCAGCTCGATTCAGGCAGAAGTGATACTTAGCGTCAATTAACCTTAAAGTCAGCGACGACCAATAGAATCGCTTATGTGAGACATTGATCGGCACAGATTCTCTTTCCCTTCACCTAGTGCCAGAAAATCGGAAAATGATTAAGCACCAATTAACCCTTTCGATCCTGTTTCTCATCCATGACTCCCTCTATGTGGCTGCAAAAATCCGAAATTTCATGATTTTTTAATTAGTGTGTATTCGCTTAAAAATTGCTGTCATGATACTAAATAACACAAATTGTGATGATTAATATGTCAAATATTACTCTGACTTCACAAAAACAAACGAGAACAATTGTAATTATCCTAAATATATACTCTATATTCTCTACCATACACACACAGTGTATTCGTGACTTCCTTCATGGTAGGATTAGTTATCATTGAACTTAGTAAAGCACTCACCCAATCAAAGGCCAGGCTTTTCTGGACACGAGCTGCAACAGTATCTTGATTCACGTCATATTCCGCCACTAAAGCAAACACGACAGCGCTTCATTGGATTTCTCTTACCATCTCTAGAGGGTATCCTTTCTTGAACATGTGTATTCGTGCGTTGGTCTTCTGATGGCCTTCTCCTTTTTCTTGGTCCCTTCGGCATGGATTGTAAATCAGTCAAAAGTCGTATCGCATCCTTCAGAAAATCTAGAAAGCTCATCCGTTTATCATTCTCTTTTCTATATACAGTCCATGCATTAACCGAAGAACACAATTGAGGCCAATTATTTTCTACCATGCATGTGATTTTCGAGCGTAGATATGTTGATGAATCACTTGGTCTACAACATCTATCCCGCCCATTTCTTGATTGTAATTCTCAACAATAGATGGTTTCTGTATTTCTGATCGAATATTGCCCTTACCAATCCTCTCCTTTCGAAGCACTATCACACGTAGACATAAACAAAAGTCACTTACAGACTCTTCGTCATAACAGCAGCAGAATTCTGTGTGATTGTCTTCAACACGTTTGATTTTCTATTGTTGCCGTTTTACATTGCTAAACTATAGTATGGTTTTAAAAATTGAGCGCTAAAAGCAATTAATGACACAATTCAATCTACCGGAATAACTCAAGGTTACATATAGGGCAATATGGTAAATGACGACACCTTGTCGTCATAGCGCATATGACGTGACGACAACGTGTCGTCATTAGGATCGGAAGGGTTAAATGTTCCAGGTGGATGATCGATCCCACACAATTCGGAGAGACATCAAAACTCCCTGCCGACGGACCAAACGCTCTCTCTCACTGTCTCCCGCCTACAGTACGCACGTTCTCTTGTTGTGAATCACCGACGCTGCCGCGACCCCTCGTCTCACGACCCCAGTCAATGCCAAATTATTGGACAAGCCGTGTGGTCAAGGCTGCAGCGTAGCTCAACTCCTGCCTCTGTGTCCTGCTCGCCTTCCGGTGCCAAGTCGATGACTGTACGTACACTCACATTCTCTGCGAATGCCAAATCGGCTCTCTTAAGGGCCACCACCTGCCTTGCATCTAATAAATACATTCACTAAAAGGGATTTGGCCTTTTTTCTGTTCGTACCTTGGGGAGGTCGTAACAATAGTAATGCTTGCCCAGACTAAAACAAAAAACGATATTTTCTGCAGACAGGAAAAAGAATATATTTTGATTTATTTATTTGGCTGTATTTATATAGCGCAACACCAGAAGAGATTCACAGCACGCAGCAATAATGCAAGTCACAAGAAAGATGAAGTTATAGTAATTAAGAGATGATTGTGTTTATCAGAATCTTCCTCCAACAACACTTGATAGTCAACAAACTGTTTGCATTTCGAAAATCTTGCGAGATGCAATTCCACACCGTAGGGTCATTGAAGCTGAACTCTCAACCAACGGAGATATTCACTACAAATAGGCAGTTGCCTTCACATGAGCGTTGATCATATGAAGCATGACATATATGCATTGACTTACAAATAGGAACATTAACTGAGGTGATCGCAAATGAAATGCTTTGTAGCTTTGTAGCACAAGCTGCAATTTTTAGTTCACTGCTCTCTGATGAATTGGAAGCCACCTCAGCCGTTTGAGGTTTGGCGCAATATGCTCAGGACGACGGACTTCAAATACCAAAAACGTGCATGTATTTTGCACTTCGTGCAATATTTTTAAGAAGTTTTGATGCCACACCACAGAGAATACTAATAGTCTATCCTTGTAAGCACTTCATCACGAAGTCTATACTTCCTTATGAAAGCTTGCGAAGTTGTGACGCTGTGAAGTTTATAAGCTCATCTTGCAAGAGAATTAGGTCATTTTGAATGAAGGTTTGTACACACATGTCTATACACATGGCATGTGACTGCTTGCTATCTAATGTCTTTTTGAACAGTCCTGGTAGATACATGTGATCTCCACCACAGACGTCCTCGATTTCCATGGTAAAAATGGAGGAATTTTACAAACCTTCAAAAAGCCGTGGAATGACAAGCTTTATAGATGCTTTGGCCACAGACAATAGTGGACAATGTCAAGTTATTCTGCAGATCTTCTTTCTGTCACTGAACATGTAAGTCTCGTTCTTGAAAGACAAGGAGAGGCGAGATCAGTGTTGTACTGGATATTCCCAAGGCATTCGATAACAAGGACTCCTAAGGAAACTCAGGTCTCAAGGAATTGTTGATCTGCTTCTTCTTTCTTTCCTTAGCGACAGGCAGATATATTTCATCGGAACTCGTCTTCGATGCCCAAATTCTTCGGCAAGCTTGTCAAATTCCGAACTTTTTCGAATTCGTTTTTTCAGAAAGCATGTTTCAAGAAGATGAAAAGGTTAAAATAATATCTTCTTCGGGTACTGCATTAAAAAGAAAGATATCTTTTGATGCAGTCCCAAAACACAATATTCTTCCGTCTTTTTACGCCCACTTTTTTCTTCTGTAAATCATTGACCTCCCAAATGCAGGGAGCCTTACTATTCTCTTCTGCAGGTTCTATTTGCATGTAGGTAGAAGCAGCTCTGAGGTGAATAAATACGTATCCAGTGCATACACATGTGAGCCTAGAACGCACATATGTGAGTCGCTCGAAAAGATATTTGGAATCAGCAAGGAGCTTTCAAACACAGCTTTGAAATCAAATTTTCCTAACCAATACAATCTTGACACTTGGGTGGCGGAATGTGAATAGATTTCTGATTTTGATCAGCATAGAAGAACCGACATTTTTCCTTTTTGTTCATCTTAAGTATTCGAATTTTTTATTTTTCATTGTATTTCCCTGACTTCATGCATGACTGACTTCTGTGTCTCGTTTTGATGCAAAAGGTATTTGCACAAAAAGTCGTCTTAGTAAGCATCGTTTAACCCTCGCGCAACTGGGTTATTTTCCGAACGCGCCGCAATGGGGTTTACCCCCCCCCGCCCCTACTGATCTCCCAAACTATATTGCAAACAACACATCATTCGAAAGGACATTGAAAGGTGATTCAGAAAAAACAGTGCTACTTTTATTTTCAAGGTCTTCCCTGGGCTGAAGTAAAGGTCAAAGGTAAAAAATGCAAATTTTTCACAAATTTTCATTAGATCAGTATTTGTAATGGAAAATGACAACATAAGCTTATGAACCACACACAAATCAAAAGATCTGGTCAAGTTGGTTAATAAAGTGATGATTATTAATCGTTATCAGATTACATTTTGTATCAGATGAGGTCAAAAGTCAAATAATTCAAGCCATTAGTTCATCTCAAATAGCAGGTGAAGAAACAGCCCAATTCGGTGAACTTTTATTGAGACACTGAGGCCAAAAGCAACATGATTCTGAAAATTTTCAATAATTAGTACACTGTTACCCGTTGACTGACAATTGACAGACATTTATCCTACAAAATCTACTTTGTCGGTCATTGTTGGTTCTTGTAGGATAATTGCCATTGAACACCTACAATATCTGACAAAAAGCGACAAAATGAATAGCAATGAATTTCACTGTAAACTGTCACCTCCTAAAATCGAAGAAATCTGCATCCTAAAGCGCGACACACTAGAATTTTAGGAGGTTGCGTGAAATAGAATGCTGACATACTAAAGAGAACAATAACACTAGTGCGTTAGCCTCCTAAAACGCTTTGCTTTAGGATTTTTTTATTAGTTACGAATAGTGTCTCGCTTCAGTGTGTGATTTAGGAGGTGCTGGTTTAGAGTGTATAGCTTAAATTTTATCAAAAACGTAGGTAATTAATTAAATTATGTCAAAATATATCATGCCCAAAAGTCAAGCAATCACTAATCGAAAAAATCAATCAATATTCAACAGTTTTCGTTTAGTTAATTTGCATACAAAGCATCTTGTTCGATGTCGGTGGAGAACCTACAAATTCGTCGGATATCGCAGGATATTGGAGGTGACAATCGTCGGTTGATTTTGTCAGTAATTTTGTAGGATAATTGTCGGTCTACGGTTTTCAGTGTAGCAGTAGTAGTGGAAGCGTATTTTTAAAATAAAATGATAATCAAAGTCAATACAGATAAATAACATCACGATTATGACGTACATATATAACAGTGAGCAATGTAAACAATCGCAACTAAAAAGTAGTAAAGATAGCTTGAAGAACAAGAAACTTTAAAAGGTCACTTTCGTACATGGTCTTCGCTTGCAAACAGCAAATTATTCATCATCAATGTTGTATTGGGAATGAAAGAAAGTTGGCGGAGGTTCGTCTTGCAAAATTCAACACAGAAATGTCCACTTATATCGAATTTTCTAGGGATCAATGAGTGAAGAGCGTGAAATTCGTTACTAACAGCATCAGTGAACAGCTTCTGACTCTGGTTTGCTCGTCGACGTTTCATGGAAGAAAGGCTACAATCACAGGCGAAGTCAAAGAATAATTGCTGATTAGATGCAAAACCAAAAAAATAAATCCCATTTATTTCGAATAGACACACATAATATGCAGATAATCTCAAATCCAGAATCTTTGCATTTGTGAATATCTTTATATTGATCCTTTATCGGGAAGAATCCTCTTCCTTTAGGAAGAATCCTTTATGTGATCTCAACATATGTCATCAAGAATTGATAACGCAACATACATTAGAAGTGAATATATCGAAATCAGTCAAATTATTCCAAACATTCAAGCTTTAAAATAGATCTCACGCTAAAAGTACGCATAGTGCCAAATTTATCATCCTTCTGTCAAAAGTTGCATAATACGTAGAAAGTAAACTATTAGAAATCTGGTGTCCATAGTTTGCTGGTTTAAAACACATTTCTAGTAAGCCAGAATTTCACAGAGGAAAGAATGTAATTCTGTGACTGAAATAGGATTAGTGAGTTATTATTTGAATAGATAATGTTCACAAACTTGATTCCCCAACACACATTTATGTCTAAATTACATAATGACAATTGGGTTTGAATTGCAGAAGCGAAAGATCTTAAAACCACTTCAGAAGACATTACTGAGAAGCTTGAGATAGTTGCTGCTTCACTTGGCGTTTGACATTTTTGATGCGAACTTTATTTGATTATCTTGATATTTCATCTTCTAATTTCGCTAAAAGGATTCTGTAGATAAGAATTCCAAAATTTGCCTTTTTGACGTATAGAGGAAGTCGACATTGTAAAAATCATTTATGGATAAAATATACGTTCTCAAAACGAATGAACAAAGTAAATGTAAATTGAGACAAGTATAGAATTTTCGCATTTACAATGATTTCTGAGTGCCATCTTTAGATGGACATGAATTTTTCTCTTTCCAGTCTTTTCGTCTTTGTTCTTGCTACCCGTCACATGGTAATACGCAATTATTAAGATTAAGAAAAAAGTCGAGTTATCAATATGCTTAATAAACGGCTTTATTAATTTCAGAGCAGTGCCCTGAATTAGAGGGGTATAATCACAGAATTAGATTGTTCAACTCTTTCAGTTTACTATTGGTGTAGACTAATTCAAAACGATGGCACATGTTGCAACTTAGTAAGTGGTCAAAAAGGAATTCCTAATACCTTACAGAGATAGGAAAACAGCTGTGCGTCGCTTGCGGATTGCTGTGAATTCCTCCACGACTCCTTCAGATTCGAAGAATTCTAATCATTGCGCACCCGTTTTCTCGTTAATGTTAGTCCGTCAAATTCTTTGTTTAGAAGTCGTCAGGCGTGAGAAATTTAGTTCACTCCATCTCCTCGTAGGATTTATCAATGAATGGTTCTGTTACAGTGAAGTGTGACCGAACGAAAAACTCGATGTGTGTGACACGCACGACACTGGCTGTTGTCTGAGGCTCACTGCTTATTCAGTGACCACTTATTGTTTGACCATAGATCGTGTGGTGTGTCTACCATTTCATCATCGCATACGAAATATGACTCTGCCCTTCTAGGAAGCGACGGCTAGAAGGAACGAGCAGTCTAATACTTTGGGTATCATAGCTTAGGTTCAAACAGCAAATACTTGTGCAATTCCTCTGTACCAAAGAAGCGCTGAAGAAGCTATGTGTCATACCACAGAAATCCGAGTTTTCACTTCGTTAATTGAGTGAGATCAGAATGGACAATAGTACTTCGTTGGCGATCAGCTCAGCCGTTCATTTATTTGATTTAGGTCAATGATGCTAGATCTCAAAAAGAATCAAATCACTGAAGTATGCAACAGCTGCAGATTTTTTGTCGGAAGGCTATCTAATGTAAGCTTTTTTATAGAAATGCTTTTATGTATGAGAAAGGATGGTAACTGTGATATTTACAGGCACACTGACAAGGAACCACTGTCAACCCATGCAAGCCGCAATCGCTTAGATACTGTTATTATGACAATGCGTGCCCACGACGGACTATTGCTTTGAATGGTTGTCTGTTCTAGTTCCCTATTAGAATCGAGTTTCTGATTTCTACAGTTCAAAAAATGTGTTGCTATTTTTCCAGTGTTTGTTATAAATCATTGTGCAAACATGTCTCGGAGGAGACAGTGAACTACTGTCAAAACAACCGCTATTACAGATATCATAAAAAAGCGAACCAACTAAATTATGCCGAAATTCAATCGATTCTGACGATTTCCAATGCATCATGCATCATTCAGGAGTTAAAACTTTCAGCTTGCAAGTGAACTATAATAAGCTTGCATCCGGTGTTGTATTTGCTAAGCAGTAGTGAAGATATGAAAATTGCTCAATATTCAAATCGTAATTTTCTATAAGAAAAAGTGTGAGTATGAAAAGGAATCATCCATGGGGAGAACGAGCATTTTCTGAGATTCATTTTGATGCATTGCTCTTCGAAATTGGTGAACTAGGACAGAAATAGTGACGTCAAGAAGTCTTCACAAAATCATGACTCTTTAGTCTGATAAACTGTCATGTTCTCACTTACAAAAATATTATTGTTTGGTATCTTCAGAATCCTTGCGATGTAAGCAAACTTGGCATGAATGTGCAAGTTTTATTCAAATAAATCAAATAGTTCTTTTTCAAAATTCTTTCAGCATGTTTTCTCTCTATGCTAAATTACACAAACACCATTCATATGAGAAACCGAAATTTTGGTCAATAAAATGAAAGGTGCAGCTTAGAGCTTCTTTACCTTTTTTCTCGTGTTTTCATAAAATGCTGCTAAAAGAAAGCTCAATATCATATCACACAAGGTCAAGGAAGATTCAAAACGAAGCTCTAGTCGATCGAGTGTGCAGCTGCAAAATTAGCGAGGACTTGTCTTTGAGCTCTCACACGAACTGCATATTGTTTAGTTTGCACGTTTGCGTACTTCAGTAATATAAAATTGAACATAAACATTTTGATAGAGTAGTGAGAATTTAATAACATTTTCATTAATGGAGTCATTAGTTCGAGAGCTACTGACATTTTCTTCATAAATTCGCGCACGAGCTTCTTATTATATTTCTTTAAAACTTCTCCTTGAGTTGAGGTCAAAGTGGAGTTTTGTATTATATCAGAGAATATGACATATTCTATATAACATCGGCATGCTTCCGAAGGAAAGGAAGTTTTGGTTTTGGCGCCCAAAGAAAAATTCAGCCACCAAGCGATGACATTGCTGCCCACAATAGCTTTAAAGTGAATGGTCTTCACATAGAAATCCGACCCTCTATAATTGATTCAGAGCAAGAAAAGACACCCTCATTTAAAGCATGCCATGTCGTAAACATGCGTTGTCATGACGGCGGTACCTTAAGATGGTGACTTCCAATGCGTTGTCACGTTGCTTCGTAAAGATATATTGTTATTATCATTATTCTATGAATAACAAAATTGTAATGCAGTTCATGAAATTTCCTAGATCATTAGCTTAATTTCCGCTTAATCAAAGTGCTTGTTAGCAAATACTCATTCCTTTTTTTGATATCCAACTTGCTTCATACTACTTGTAAAGTGGCTTCATGTCGGCAGTATATGAATTTGCAAAAATGTAGCTTTTTAAAAACTGCTGATATAATTTTTGGACCACAGGAACGTAATTTCCGCAAAAAACTGAATCTTTTCATATAAAAATCTTACCTTGTATTCAGACACATTTTTGAGTCGGCACTTTACTTATATACACGTACTTACTCTATGGCCTACAAGATGCCGCCTCACGGCAAAATTCTGCAACTGTGGAAGATTTTAGTAATTTGATTCTTCTCAAGACCACAAACACCCATATATTCTCCATTATTGTCCCACTTAGCTTAAACAAAGCGAATTGATGGATCTCTATGGGTTTCATATAAATGAACCACTATCTGAAATCATTTTATTTGATGAGTTGTGTATTCTGTGCACGGAAAGATTCATTTTTCTTCCTCATCTTGTTAACTGATAACATTCGAAGTTTCATCGACAAACGTGTCAAAATAAAGCTCGTAGCAATTAGACTTGTGATCACGCTGACGCTGTTAAATCATGTATTCAGGCATGCGTTGTTAACACTGTCCATCCCGTCTATTCCATCTGTCAACAGACTGTGATATAATCACAATTCACACTTAAATTGTTGGAAAGCAAGGAGTTTTGTTTATCGGTTGATTAAATTCGAAGTTAAGCCAACAAAGAAAGACTGCACAGAGCTCTCCTGCCATATCCAACACGCCAATACAAGATTTTGTTCAATTGAAATGTTAATTAAATAATGAACTTGTTCAAACTCTCCCGGAGCGCTACTGGATTTTGTCATATTTTGAAAAGCAATTTTGTCAATGGTCTGATTTTGCCACTTATGCAAATATTTAGGTTGATTTTTTTCAATGAAGTGCATCGATTTTCGATATGAATAAGGTGCTCAATGAATATGATTCCATGTTAGAAATCGAAGGAGGTTCTCATAATATGTGCTTATATTTTGACAAAAGCTGATCGATCACCGCCAGGACACCGACAGTACGCAGCTCGCGTGCTGTGTCTAGTACAACAGAATGAACATAGATCAAGGGATCACATTGCAACATTCTGTACATTAAAAATAGCGAACACAGATAATACTGAAGCTGAGAGTATTTAAGTAGGCAGACATCACCAGCAAAAATATAGGAGAAGCTTCACATAGTTGATAGCCTCATACGGGAGGGTGTTCATGATGAGGATGCGAAAGCAAAAATACGGCACTCCCTTTAGTAATGGCTTTAATAAAAATGAGTTGATAAAAATATTTACACGGCAAACGTTTCGCGACGCAGTCGCTGCCTCAGTGCACTAAAAAGAAGGTAAAAGCAGTCAAAGTGCGTGGTTTATATATCAGGGTGATGATACCGTAGACAGAGTATCTCTCAGCCAACCAGCTCGTCTTTGCGATTCAACTGTGGTCTCCTATTTCTGATGTAGCGAGCTTCAGCCAGACGATTTTCAAGAGGCGAACTATGCTTGGCAATGATATTGATTGTGAAATCGAAAATGTCAAGGTTACTGTCGTGGTCATTTATCGAATGTTCGGAGAGGGCACTAGTATTGTTCTGCAAGCGCAAGCTACGTTCATGCTCCTCGAAACGAATTTTGAAAGGCCTATTAGTTTGCCCAATGTAACTTTTGCTACAATGTTTACAAACAAGTTCGTAAATCACAAAGCGCACATCGCAGGAATAAGGGTTGTCGAGAAGATTACAGAGATTACAGTTTACATGTTTTTTAGCAGATTTTTTAGAAAAGTATTGGCTAGTGGTTTTATTAGGTTTGCTTATCAAGGTTACATGCAGTTTGTATTTTCTTATTAAATTATTGATTTTTCTATTACAACTATCATTAATAAAACTAAGAGAAAGTCTAACATTATTCTCACCATTGCTTTTACGAGTTACGCTTTTACTTTTATCAAAATCGCGAGTTTTATAATTGTTTTTGCGTAATCTATTATGACATTTTTCCTTAGCCTTATTTTTGATAGTAGATGATGAGCATCTACTTTCGATGCGATTATTCATACTGCGGATGTAATTATCCTTAACATGCTGAGGAAGCCAGCTGTCTCTTTGCAAAGTTATCTCAGAATGATTAGGCTTAGAATACCATTCGTATGAAATCTGCTCATCGACGATTTTTATTGAGATATCTAAAAAATTCAAGGGACTCTCGTTGTCAGGAATTTCTATGGTAAACTGTATGCCGTCGTTCACGGAATTGAAGGTAGTTAAAATACTATGAAAAATGTCATCATCATGTTCAAAAGGTCCCATGCAAATGTCATCGATATAGCGCAGAAAAATCGTGGGTCGGATATTGATCTTTTCCAGTCTACTTAAGGCCTCAGTTTCAATAAAGTGAATGGAAATAATGGCAAATGGTGGGCCATAATGAGAATCCATAGCACAACCACGGGTCTGTAAGTAGGTTTGATTATCGAATTCTATTTCGTAGTTGTAAGCAATGAAAGAAAGCCCTTTCAGCAAATTGTCTATGGTCAAGCCTAAATTGTCAATTTCGTCCCAATTCCGAAGTGAAATTCCATTCACTTTATTGAAACTGAGGCCTTAAGTAGACTGGAAAAGATCAATATCCGACCCACGATCTTTCTGCGCTATATCGATGACATTTGCATGGGACCTTTTGAACATGATGATGACATTTTTCATAGTACTTTAACTACCTTCAATTCCGTGAACGACGGCATACAGTTTACCATAGAAATTCCTGACAACGAGAGTCCCTTGAATTTTTTAGATATCTCAATAAAAATCGTCGATGAGCAGATTTCATACGAATGGTATTCTAAGCCTAATCATTCTGAGATAACTTTGCAAAGAGACAGCTGGCTTCCTCAGCATGTTAAGGATAATTACATCCGCAGTATGAATAATCGCATCGAAAGTAGATGCTCATCATCTACTATCAAAAATAAGGCTAAGGAAAAATTTCATAATAGATTACGCAAAAACAATTATAAAACTCGCGATTTTGATAAAAGTAAAAGCGTAACTCGTAAAAGCAATGGCGAGAATAATGTTAGACTTTCTCTTAGTTTTATTAATGATAGTTGTAATAGAAAAATCAATAATTTAATAAGAAAATACAAACTGCATGTAACCTTGATAAGCAAACCTAATAAAACCACTAGCCAATACTTTTCTAAAAAATCTGCTAAAAAACATGTAAACTGTAATCTCTGTAATCTTCTCGACAACCCTTATTCCTGCGATGTGCGCTTTGTGATTTACGAACTTGTTTGTAAACATTGTAGCAAAAGTTACATTGGGCAAACTAATAGGCCTTTCAAAATTCGTTTCGAGGAGCATGAACGTAGCTTGCGCTTGCAGAACAATACTAGTGCCCTCTCCGAACATTCGATAAATGACCACGACAGTAACCTTGACATTTTCGATTTCACAATCAATATCATTGCCAAGCATAGTTCGCCTCTTGAAAATCGTCTGGCTGAAGCTCGCTACATCAGAAATAGGAGACCACAGTTGAATCGCAAAGACGAGCTGGTTGGCTGAGAGATACTCTGTCTACGGTATCATCACCCTGATATATAAACCACGCACTTTGACTGCTTTTACCTTCTTTTTAGTGCACTGAGGCAGCGACTGCGTCGCGAAACGTTTGCCGTGTAAATATTTTTAGCAACTCATTTTTATTAAAGCCATTACTAAAGGGAGTGCCGTATTTTTGCTTTCGCATCCTCATAGGAGAAGCTAGAAAACAGAAGATTATGACAAACAAGCACTGTCACAGCTAGAGCCAAGAGAATGCTCCGATTCCCTTGTTTCGATCCCGAAGGTGTCTCGGAGAGGATAAAAGGTATTCTACGAGAAGTTTCCACCAAGGTCAGCTTGAAGTCGTCCACTACTCCTCACTGCAGGCACTGCAAGAAGGGTCCGAAACCGGCTACAATTCTTGGTTCTGTTTACCCCACATAATCAGATTCATCTGCGCGCGCTTCGGTTTCCTAGAAAGGAAGAATCGTATGTAGCCTTAATATCAAAATGGTACATCACAGAATTAGACAACTTGCTCCTTCTCGAATGGATAATTCGTGTATCGCTTGCTATTGGAAATGGCAAACAATAAGCTGTCAGCAGAGGACACCAGAGCCAGTGACAGATGCGTGCGTGCTGTGATATCACCTCGCACACACCAAAACACACATCGATGTCTGGTTTCGATTCAATGTATGGACTGTACAGTGAGCAATGCCGAGGTGAGGATGTGAAATCATCAAGTGAACTAATTTTCGTACGCCTGCTACTTTCTTTAATAATGATTGGAAGAGCCAACATTATCGAGAAAACTTGTGCGCAGTGATCTGAATTCTTCGAATCTGAAGGAATTGCGGCAATCGAAGCACTTTGCTGGAACTCACATTAATCCGCAAGCGACGCACAACTTTTATTTCCTATCTCTTTAAGGTATTAGGAATTCCTTTTTGACCACTTAATAGGTTCCTCGATGTGCCAGTGATTTCGAATTAATCACACTTCTGGCAAACCGAAGCAGATAAACAAAATATTTAATTCTGTTGTTTACCCTGCTCGGAAGAAGGTTGTAGTAGGTCATATGTTCGAGAAACGTCTTGGACCATGCTTGAAAGAAGAAAGAGGTTGAGAGGGTGGATGACCATCGATTAGAGATCGCACAACATTTGTTTAAATTTGACCGCATTGATTTTTCCGTCATGAGGGTAATAGAACGGGAGTCAAAAATGGAGGAACAGACTACTGAAGGAGTCGCTTTGGATGAGAAAACTCAATTCTTCAAATCGTGCCCTTCTCTTGCTCTTATAGTTGTGACTTTGTCTCAATCTTCTGTTTTCTAGCGTCATATATTTCTGCTGTTGATATCTGTCTGCTTAGATAGGCCTACTCTAAACTTCAGAATTGTCTGTCTTAGCTAGTTTCAATGTTGCAATGTGAATCGCTTGATCTATGCTCACTCCATTTTACAAGACAGAACGCGTGCTGCGCTCGTTCTCCTGACGATGCCAGCTCAGGGTTGACCGAAAGGCCTCGGACAGCTTTCATTCGAAATAAAAAACGCACTATTGTTCGATTTCTCGAATTGGTCCTATATTTCCCGAAATTCATGATCATCCATTATGCCATAGACATCGCATCCAGCTTAAAGAGCGGAATGTCATGCAAATGCCACATATTAAGATATCAGTAATGAGTATACATGTAGCAGTTGTGTCTTTTCCAAGTCAATCAAACTTTGGGCATCTTCATCGTTCTTCTTCGTAAACGCATTCATTTTAAGGATGCATTGGAATGGCCACATCTTTTTGCACCTAGACGTGACTTTTGAGTCCGTTCATTCAACCACTTTTGCATCAAGGGCTTCAAAATTCGTAAAGATTTGAAAATTTCCATTAACTTCTAAAAAATTGATTCTAAAATGTCTAAAAGATAAACGAGTTAGAATTAATAAATGCCGATGCTGTAAATCTGATGCGACAAATAATTGGTACTGTGAAATCCATGTCATTCTGAGCTACGAGGAGGAATCACCTCGCTCTCGATGCCTCATACTTGTGCTCTGACAACCTAGCAATTTCAGGAAGCAGGAAGTCTGCCAGTGTGCGCCAATGAGTTTTTTCAAAAACATTGGTAATGTGTAAGCTTACTATAAAGATGGATTCATACTTGAACTTTAATTTCTTATCCAGATTATGTTTTCACGCTACTTCCATTGCCATTTAGACTTCATGACGAGAAAACATTTGATAGGAAATATATTTCTATGAATGCTTTAAGATGCAATGATATTTAAAAGCATTGCTTTTACAGCGAATGTATCCAAGTCTTGTGTTGGAGTATATCCACCCACAAAACGTGAAAATGGAGACAATTTAGATGAATAAAAAATAAAGGAAGCTCATTAAAAGATGTTTAGATAGAAGGATTTGCTGATGGCGTGACATTGAAGAAGATAAGATACATCACGAGCTAAGCTACTGACTGTCAGGAAAATATCAATTTCCAATTAGATACCGTGACCATATATCGGGAGTTTTTTTTACTGAAAACTCAAGTGGTGCAATGTGGAACAGCCGAATGCTATAGTAGCCTACTGCTTAGATTAGCTCTGAATACAGGATTTCAAAGGCCAAGAGTTTAGAATCCAAAGAGATTATGTAAACTCTGATAACTGCCTTACTTCGTGGTGGTCAACGTCTCAAAAATCTGCTGCTCATCCGTTAATTCCATACATCCAATCACGTTTGAGTGTAGCTTCACGCTCAAATAACACATAATTATTTTCTCGTTCAAGCGTAGGTCCTCACGCTAGATTGAAAAGTTGCACTATATGCTGTATATATTTTTTATTTGACAATCAAAGAAGTAGTACAAATTAGTAGCATGAAAGAAAATACAAATGCACGAATACACGGAGGCAAGTTAGCCCTGGAAGGCATCCGAGGTTCGGCTTCTTAAAAGCAGCATGGTAGCGTTGCCGCGTTGTAGCGAAACAGAGAGTCTCTGGAAAATCCAGTCGATCGCTTTACCATGCTGCTCTCCTATGATGGCCTATGGTCGCCCCATCTGCCACCTATCAGCTTGATAGTTTCCAGAGCAACGGGAACCCAAGCGCCGAAAGTCTCGACGGCTATTGGGAGGAAAACGAAGCCCACCGTAACCAGTTTGAGATGGTGATGTCACCAGGGCGGCATTGGGAATTCGGGATGAAATGGCCAGTCTCAAGGGTGGGGGAGAAAGCAGAGGCTTCAGGAATGTGGAATAAGGTATCCCGGATCGCATTGTGCCGGCCAATCTGTCACCATCGGAACCAAAGAGGACACTATGGCTACCCCAAACGTCAAGACGAGCACAGTTGCAAACAGGACAAGTTCGAGGGGCACTGTAGATTTGCAGGCCTAGAGACAAACGAAGAAGGACACGAAACTCCCGTGGGGGGATAGCTAAACCCATCGAGGCTATCGGCATGGCACGTATATGCTGTATATCGCTAGATGCAAGCGAGATTGAAGCCGCGCATAGTACCTGGGTACCTGGGAAGAGGTTCTGCGTAATGAAGATGATAAAACATGGCTTGTGGTGGGCCGCCTTGGTGAACATGGCGATGACATCAGCCGAAGCGCGCGTCTCATCCAACAGATCATCCTGCACCACCAAGTCGTATGTCTGGATTTCGCTGGTGTATGATGACGTCTTTATTAAATTGAAACTTGATATTCTCATATCTCAAACATCTTTTCATTTTGAACGATGTTTGCGATAATTGCATGCGTCAGATGAACTGTGTCTCTCATCCCATTGATCGGACTGCAAGACTTGTAATTCGATCAACTTTTGGCGATAGAAAGCAACCTTTACATTTATGCTTTAATCTCATTGATGTACATAAACAAAGAGTTGCGCTCATCCAGCAAACCCTCTACATTGTGTTTTTCGGAAATTTCCACATTGTTGCCCAGTTTTGCGAGTGATTGCAAACAAAAGCTAATATAATCTTATTGAAGTAAATCAATGAACGGGTGAAACCAAAAGACAAGAATCGAACAAAAAAAGGTGTTGACAAACATACTACTGTATTACTCAATATAGTACTACTGAAACAAGCACACTGTAAATCGACTGGTACCAATCACATACGAAGGATGCATAGCAAAATATTTTTGTGGTATATTTTGCATCTATTTGTATCCTATTCGCATTATTTAAAGCCTTTTGTCAATAAAGATTGCTTTAAGGTTTCATGGCACATACTACTGTTTTGTAAGTAGCAAGATAATGACATTTAAGAGTCAAACTTACAATACTCAATTCGATTTTAATACACGTAAGTCTAAGGCATTTCATAAATAATCAATAAGTACATAACCATCAACGTTTATGCATTATGTAATTTTGAAATTAAGCATATTATCAATCCGAAATATAAACACATGATAATTCATGAAAGTAAATATAGCTATGTTTGAGATATATAGGTCAACATGGTAGCTCGCAATTTATGGTTTGATTGAAATGATGCTTATCAACTTAGTTCATGCAGTTGAGCTAATTATGCGTCCTGTGAATGTTGTTAGACAAGTAGCAACGATGACATACAACATTAATTTCACAGTAAAGCGAGTCTAGATCAAATACTCTAAATACCACGCTATCCATAGGAATGTACATAGAATTTGCATAGGACCTCGTATATAAAACATGCCAACAACTCGTATTTCATTGTAAAACAGCCAATCACAGATAGAATGCTTCGTACCGCTGCATACCAATCACATGCGAAAGTAAGTGAGCCCTGCGTATGATAAACATACCAGATCTCTGTAAACATACGAGAATCTCGTATCAAATGTTAGCTTCAAATTGTATGTGAATTTGGTATATGTTTGTATGTAATTTTTCGCATCCAGCGATTTACAGTGTACATTATCACATTTCTCATAAACATCATATACATCATTCACAGTCATGTCACAGCATATAACATCAACATGGATTTTTGAGGGCAACAATGAATGATTGTGATCCGTTTAAAGGAAGCCACAATGATAATGCTGAAGCGCGCAACGCGAACGACATATAAGTCATTGACTTCTTCAGTGACAGTTTGACATCAGCTATCAGGTGTTCATAAAATCCGCCTTGCAATGGCGCGGTTATTTATGTCCAGGAAATGCGTATACCGGTGGCAAGAGCTTTTCCGCACATTTATACATTTTTATATTATCAGATACTACATCAGGAGCACCTCTTCTGTAGATGAAACGTCTAAATACATTTATGAATCTGCGAGAAGACAAATCAGTTACTACTTCTAGATGCAAGGCTCTAGTAGAAGCACAGGAAAAAAGAATTAAACAAGCTCTTAGTCACTCCTCCCCTTTGCGGAATACATAATAAATAGGTCCGCAACGATTGATCCCGACGGTCGCAAGGGCACGTATAAAAGTCAGTGTGAAGTTTGGGAGATTTGGAGGTAGAGGAGTTTTGAAAGGAAGGCCTTCTTGCACTTTCTTACAAATGACACATTTTTCAAAACGTTTCCAAAATTCCTCTCTCAACTTAACTAAGGTTGCGAACACTCCCCACGAAACGTGTTCTCGTGGCTACGAATGATCAAAAGTCTTCCACACTCATCGTCTTTTGGTAACAAAATAGGTGAATTATTGAAGCTTTTAACAGATGAAATCCTACCTCTACATCTGAGTATATCATCAAAATCAATGTAAAGATTTAGGTTACGGACTAGTGACGTATTTGGCTGCTTACATGTCAAATGAAGGAGTTCGGATTCAAAGCGTGGACTTTGTTATGAGCGAATCATAAGCTTTTCATCATCTATAAATTCAGATGTATCAATTTCCAAAGATTGATTGATATGTACGTTTTCCTTTACACGATTTGTAAATCTCAAGACATAAGCTGCTACACGCATCATTTTGTCAAAACTACAAAATCTATTGAGTGAAATGACATCAGAAATACGAGTATGCGTACGTTCTACACAGTGGTTGACTGCAGATATTATCGGATTTATATCAGAATCAGAACAATTGTTTTCCTGAAAGTCACAGGATTCCTTTGAGTTAATGTAAGAAGATTTGGGTCATTCTGACTCCGGTTGTGAAAGCCATTCAAGTCCCGGCCACCATAATTTTAAAAAGTTCAGCTTCTCAGCTATCATGCCACGGGAATAAATATCAGCAGAATGATCCATCCCTGGAGGTTCCCAAAAGTGGTTCCCTGGAGGACAATGTTCTCGCATTTCGTTGATACGATTGCGAAAACAATGGCCCAACTTTGTGCCCGTGACATGATGGCTGAGAAGCTAAACTTTTCAAAATTATGGCGGTCGGGACCTGAATGGCTTTCACAACCGAAGTCAGAATGCCCAAATGTCCTTACAATGCTCTTGTGCATGCCCCAAGTTGGACACCATATGACTAATTGTAGAACATTTTTGTTGTTGTTGAATCAATGTTGTTACGCAGAGTTAGTAGATTAGATGTTATACAACTTTCAATTTTTAAATTCATCACTACATGTATGCATTGACATGTGGGAATGCTATGTAAGCGGAGAAAGAAATCAAACCATAGAATGTGTGACATAGAGGTTGTGAATGTGCATAGAGATTGTAAATGCACATAGAGATTGTAAATGTACATAGAGATTGTAAATGTCAATCCTATATGCTAATCTCAAAGACCGCCAATTACAGGTAATTCAAACAGGTAAATTCAATTTCAGGTAATTACAGGCGCGTAATAGTGGAGCATCGCGCATTCGGTCATTGTCTTGCTGTCTCCCTCTCGTGAAGGCCATCAACCGTAGGCCTAACTGTCGCACAATGCCTCTAAAGTAGGTCTACTTTAGAGACATTGTACGACAGTTAGGCCTACGGTTGATGGCCTTCTCGAGAGGGAGACAGCAAGACAATGATCGAATGCGCGATGCTTCACTCATAATCAATCTTGTCAGAGATCCGCAACAATTGAATAGAAATAATTTCTCAGAAGATTTGCTCTCTTTCTCTAGATTATTTGGTAACGTTTCGAATGATGACTTCATGCGTCCTCATGCAAGTACACGTAAAGAGTGGTGAGACTTTACAGCATGAAACACATTCGACTACAATTCACTAAAATTCATGACACGACATTCTACTAACACCCTACAGGTGACAGCGACATTCTACAGTACAATACACTAACCCTGAGAAATGAAACATGTTATCATATTGTTTGTTAAAGCGTGATGAGTAGCATCTGATGCGGTTTAAAATAACTTAGGGATGAGAAATCAAGCTACATAGAG
>CAJQUW010000191.1:77500-166387 GCA_907163375.1 Prostheceraeus crozeri | reverse complement strand
AGAGTTAGGAGGTGGGAGTGAGGGTATAAGTGAAGTTGAGAAAATGGTGAAAATGAATTGAGGAGGGAGAGTATTTAAAGATGAAGAGGATTTTGAGTTAGAGGGGGATTTATAGTGAGAGAAGAGGGAGGGATTTGGGTATGGAAGTTATGTTGGGGTAGAGGTGGAATTGAGGGAGAGGTGGGATAAGGAAGAAGGGAGAATAAAATATTGTGCGGGGGATTTTTATGATTTATAGGGAGGGGGGAGAATTGGGAAATTGGGGGATGTTAGTAGATAAGAGTTTAATTGCTTGTAGTTATTAATGGGGGGAATAGGTTGGGGGAGATAGAAATGAGGGATTTATATGGGATAGTAGGGAGTAGTGGAGTCTTAATTTGGTTTGAGATAATGGGATTTATTTGATAATAAGATTGTGTGGGATATTTTGTTTGAATTGTAAATAATTGTAAAAAAAAGGAAGTAGGGATAGGCAGTGGAAATGAAGTGGTAAAGTCATGGAGAATTATGTATTTAGAAAAATTTACAAGAAATTTATGAAGTGGAAATTGAGGACGTTGCAGCAATGTTAATTAAATTTCCCAGTTAATGAGCATAATGTATTGACTAGGATTTAAATAGCTAGATTGCAAATGTGATATGGCAATAGTCGGTCTTAGTGATCGAATACAAAGGTTATGGGGAATGGGGGTATAAATATTTACTTTGTTTGATATAAATTGTAGATGAAAATGAATTAATATAAATTATTGTGATAAGGAGTGTAAGTTTGCTGGCAGAAGTGGTAAAAAGAAGAGAAAGAATTATGCAAAGATAAAAATAGGGATAAGAACAGAATCGCAACAAAACCGAAAGTGAAGATAATTGAAAATATATGATCTGAATTCCCTAAAGTGAATATCAATACTAAGTCCTGCCTAATTCCAAGGGGGAAGGGTAAATTTACATAATATAGGAACATTTAATCATGATATAATGTGCCCTCTCCCTCACCTTCCTTCCAAGGGGGCTGATCAACAGATGACTAATCATTTCACATGTTGTCTTGTTTTGGGCACGGTTTACTACTTTCATAACTTCTAATTTATGGTTGATTAGAACCTTTTACACCTTTTACTTCCTTTATATGCTTTTAACGATGTCTTATAAGAACAAAACAAAAATGCAAATGGATTGCAGTAAGCCAGTAAAAAGGCGATTCTAATCCATATGGGTAAGGTTGATTTTATATTGCTTGATCATAAGACTTTTGACCTTGCAGTTGACTACAATGACCCAACTACCCTGACGTGCACGCACAGCAACGTACAGCAGTCAAGTGTATTAGGTATAACAGTTTATTAAATCTCCATGTGATAGATGTTTCGATTTTTTTAAATGCACTCTTCTTGGACATTTGAGATATCAAATTTTTTTTACTTTTGGAGAAATGTCGAAGAAAGCGACTGATCTGGAAAGCGATTCAGAAAATATGTATTACAAATCTCTGAGTCGTGATTTCCTTGGAGAGGTATAGATTTTTATATTGACATCGACGGAAGTGACCATGAAAGTGACTATTACTATTGATGAAAATGGAACATATTACCATTTTTGGGAAATTTTGAGATTCGCAGACTGATTTTTTGGCTTTACAATGTTTTTAAAGAGCTTGCTGTGGTTCGTATATAACTCTGCGTGGACCTGTGCGATTGATTAATTTTCCATTCTTGAAAGTTTTTCAACACATTGAAAATATTGAATCATTCTTTATAATCAAAGCTGTAAACTTTAATTTTCAAGGCTATAAGAAAGCTCCAAAATATGGTGATTTATTTTAAGCCTCTCCAGACTTTTCTGATTCCCAATCAAAATACAGCCCTCTGTGAATAAAGTTTCATTAACGGCGTTAAATGAAAATCGCCCTGTAAGACTGCAATACACGCGAGCCGACAATCCTCAATCTCCGACAGCCCTACAACGTCGGGACTACCATCGCACACAAAGGCGTCGCTTGTGGTTCCACAACTTGTTGCGCAATCGCGATTCATCCTCTGCTGCCTCCTACGTCCCCCTTCCATCCTATCCCTGTATCCAAACATCTCTTCCAAAGCCCTGTGATGCAAACTTCAAATGCCCCCTGCCGCTGCGAGAATCAAAATTGCGTGAAGCCAAACGTCTCAAACCTCGTGCTCCCTCAATTCTTCTATTCAATGCCCGATCAATTTTCCCAAAGAAATTACCGATCTCAAGGTGAGAGTAGCAAAATTTGACCCTGACTTGGTCTGCGTCACGGAGTCCTGGCTTGACGCCTCCACAGACGATCTTTCCATTTCTCTGCCTGGGTATCCGTGTGATCAGGCAGGATCGTGATTCCAACGGTGGTGGAGTGATTCTGTTTCTATAAAGCAGCTTTCCTCCTCGCGCCTGTTAATCAGCAGTGTGAGACTTTCTGACATCAAAATCAAATGTTATTTGTTGTAGTTTGACGAATTCGACGCAACTGTTATAGTTATTTATCACCCCTACTGGGGTAAGGTCCCTGCCCATGATGTTATGCTCGAACATCTGCAGATTTTTATTGATAGCTCTCATTCTAATCATTTTCTTTTTGTTGGTGATGTAATTGATTTGAGGTTGCATTACAATGTTTTTTGTGTGCTTAATGATCTCTGTCAGCTAGTTACTGAACCTACCCGTAAAAACAAATGTTCTTGACATCGTTATTACTAATCAGAAAAAAACATCTCTTTGCTCCCCCTATTTGTATTGCCCCTCTTGGGAGGTCTGATCACAAGGGTGTTTTTGTTCAGAGTATTGTCCCGAAAACGGTTCTCACGACTAAAATTAAGGTCCGTCAGTTGTACTACCCTTCCACCTTTTCTCAATGTCGGTCCATCTTTAGATTCTATTGATTGGGAGCGCTCCATCTCTGATACTGATGACATTGACCTTCTTGTTGAAAATTTTTCAATTGTTTCTCCTCACCTGCTACGAAACATTTTCCCGGAAAAAACTGTTCGCATGCGGTCAACTGATCCGCCATGGCTGACCCCCTCCCACTCCTCAAGGCTCTCTCTGATAGTCCGAGATAAAGCCTTATCCCCGTGGGAATACCCCCAAATTCATTCAGCTCCGGGGAAAGTTCATTAGTGAGTCCAATAAAGCTAGATTGAGATATCATTCGAACTTGTCTTCCACTTCTGTAGGCCTCACTGACAAGTGGAAATCCATTAATTCCCAGCTTAATCGGACTCCTCCTCGCATCTGCTTAGATGAACCCTATGCTCTTCGGCTCAACAACCAGTTTTCTGAAGTTTTTCAGCAGCCCGACATGGATCACTTTGTGGATAATCGTCAACAATCTCCGCCTACCAAGTTCCCCTCTGTCTGTGATGAAGATGTTTTCAGATTATAATAAAGAACTCCAAGTCAAACTCCTGTGGACCGATGGCATTCCTGGGTATTTCTTTCGGATGTTTGCCGACATTCTCTCCATCCCCATCCCCCTCACCCTTATCTTCAATTTGTGTTGAAGAATGCAATTTTCCCTAAACCCTGGAAATTAGCCCACATCGTTCCTATACCCAAGAAGGACAGCCAGGATCATCCGCCCTATTTCTATATTACCATTTCCCAGTAAAATCCTGAGAAAACTGATTAAGAAACTTGTCCCCTTCCATCCCTTAATCACGAGCTTGACCCCCGTCAATTCGGGTTCATTTCCAACGGCTTCGGTGGCTGTACAAACGCGCTTCTAACAATCCGTCTAACTAATGCTTGAACATATAAGCCTCAATGTCGTCGAACATGGTCAACCTGCTTGCTGTTGACTTCCAGAAAGCCTTCGACACGATTAGCCATCAGGCTCCTGCTAAGAGACTCTTCTTCACAAATTTGACTGTAGTCCTTTTGTCATTCGCTTTGTTCGTAACTTTCTTTCAAACCGCATGCAGAGAGTTTCTACTAACGACATTTCTGACTCCCTGGAAAGGACGTGACCAGCGGCGTTCCTCAGGATCCATCCTAGGCCCCTTGCTTTTCATCCTCATGATTGATGACCTTCCCCAACTCCCCGACACCTCGTTTAGTTTGCATACGCTGACGATATTACTTTACTTCATCTATGCGATCCTGACTCTGTTAATTAGCTTTCAGTCTGTGGTTGATTCCTTTGTTTCCTGGTCAGAAGCCAAGAAGCTGTCTATTAATGTAAAGAAAACTAAATGCTTAACTGCTTGCCGTCTTTCTCACAGTCCCATCACCTGTCCCCGTTTTCATCCATGGTTGTCTGTTGAACGTGTGAATGTTTATTGAAGATTTTGGGAGTGTTTTTCGAAAATGATCTTTCTTGGAATTATCAATTTCCCTTTTTATTTAGAAAATGCTGCCGGTGGACTTTCTCTTGTAAAAAGGATAAGGAGTAAAAAATCTGTAGCGACCCGCAAACCATCTGGCAGCCTATATGGCCTTTGTTTTCAGTCACGTTGCTTACTACGGGCCATTGTTGTGCGACATGAAAGTTGCTAATTTACGTAGGTTAGAGAGGCTAGATCGTGTTGCCCGTCGATGGGCTGGTGTCTCGGACAAGCAACCTCTCGCTGTTGCTTGAAATATTTGTAGACGCCTCATTGTAAAAATTTCCAAATGTAAATATACTCATCCTCTCTCCCAATTTTTTATTGTACGCAACAATGTTTCGTGTGACATGCGACACCAACGTGTTCTTCTGCCTCAGAGGAGGAATCGAGCTTTCTACCGGAATTCTTTTGTTAAATTTTCTCATTTTTCTTGATGCCTGATGTACATGTTTCCGTTCCCTCCCTGTCATATACCGCTTTCGTATTGACCAATAAAGATTTTCTATTTCTATTTCTATTTCTATATGCACTGGGACTTCGATTAGGCCTACTGGCAGCAAAAGAATGTGCTAAAAGCTGCGATCGTTGTTATCGACAACGATTAATTACAAGTTCATCGCACCGTTTTCTCTTTCGTACCTCAAACATGTACCCATCCTGAATACGGGCTGCATTTGTTACTTCTGACTTTATTCCAAATTTTATGCAGAAATACATCTTTCCAGCAATTTTTTCTTTACATTGCACTGCATAATTAGTTATTTTCTGTCATATTTGGACAAAGAATTTACAGAGAATATGCAATTCAGAAAATGTGTCTGATAGATTTCGACCCTTGTTACCCCGGACCCTTTTATACTCCTAATACCTAATTTGCCAACTTCGATATTCACAAGATTACATTAACTTTAGACATCACTTAAAAAAGAATTTGACAAATATGCTCTCACAGGCATCCTGAAAGCTGTGAAACACTATTGCAAAGACAGATAGGGATAACCGATACAAAAAACCAATAGTGTAAGTTTGTTTTACGCTAATGAAATTGATTTTTTTAGATTTTTTTTAGGGGCCCATCCTACAGCAAAAGTCATTTCAATGAATTTATGAATTCTGTAAATTGGAGCCTTTTTTGATATCGAGATATATTAGTTATATCGAAGATATTGTCAGTTGGATAGCCTAAGTAGGCCGTACTTGTTGCAACTTCAGAGGTGCAAATAATGATCACCCAAATAGGCCTATTGCCTTCATGACTTAGCTGGAGTGGATTCACCTAGCTATGTCGCCACTTAAGCCTATAGGTTATTTCCCGTCTCCAAGTTTCAATTGTGAAAATGAATCAATTGTCACCAAACTTAGAGTGCACGTGATTGAGAATATTTTCTACCTATATACCAAAATTTGTGCAAATTAGACAAGTACTTTTTGAATTACACTGTAAACCGTATAACGACAATTATCCCACAAAGTTACTGACAAAATCAACCGACGATTGTCACCTCCAATATCCTGCGACATCCGACGAATTTGTAGGTTCTCCACCGACATCGAAACAGATGCTTTGTATGCAAATTAACTAAACAAAAACTGTGAATATTGATTGATTTTTCGATTTGTGATTGCTTGACGTTTGGGGAATCTGTAATATTGTGTGGCAAAACCATGATTTATTTTGATAGAATTTAATTAATTACCTACATTTTTGATAAAATTTAAGCTATAATTCATTGCTATTCATTTTATCGTCTTTTGTCAGATATTGTAGGTGTTCAGTGGCGATTACATACAAGAACTGACAATGACCGGCAAAATAGATTTTGTAGGATAAATGTCTGTCAATTGTCAGCCAACGGTTTGCAGTGTAGGGGCAATGACTTGAAGCAAGGTTGTCCCTTGGACCTTGGGTACTCTACCCAAGGTTCCCAAAATTTGGGTTGTGGAAATAAACTTGGCCCAAGTTTTAAACATTTTATGGCTGATTTTTCACTAAAATTCACTAATTTCACTAATTTCACTAATTTAAGCCAGCCATCTGAATATGCATTTAACCCACTGGAAAGTGATATTCAGAAAGTAGTCGCATTTTGAAAAGTGCCTTTTTGTCACGTTGTGCGGATATTTTGTTTGATAACTTTCAATGAAGCGCATCGATTTTCACTTTTAGCATACTATTATGGCACTTCAACTAGCTTTGATATATTTTTATTAATAACTTGTCAGTGTTGGGCACTTGCGGCGCAATTAAATTGCGACCGCAAATGCGGCGTAACTTAGATAGTTGTGGTTGCGATTGCATCACAACTTCTTTAACTTGGGTTGCGATTGCAGTTGCAGTCGTAACTTAGGTTCGAAAATCCACCGCAATCGCAAATTATGTGTTTGAACATTTAAACTACATGTTTCCCTGTAAAACCTATTTCTCTTTTCCGTCAAATACTATCAATCTATTCGATATTTTTCGCAATAAGAGCTGAGTCGCTTTTCAGCAATTTGAGATTGATGTCTGAGTAAATTCACGCGCATTTTCCTTGAGCTATCAATGACCGATAATAACGTAATGCATTTCACTCACTTGAAATGGTTGAGTGACTTATAGAGAAGTCAAACATCATTGCTGACAGAATGACATCTGCTCTGAAGGCGAATACCAAAGTTGCAAGAGGGACGTGAAGATAGTTCAGACAGTGATGATGACGGCAGCAGTACTTGCGCGGATACCTTCTTCAATTTTTCATCTTGTCCGAAGAAGCAGCGCCAGAATGAGGAGCTGAGGTAATCAGAAAATGACTGAAAGAGACAACTTTCAGTACAAAGATCCCACTGACATCTTCCATGTTTCCTTCCACATTCTATATGATCGTTTTATTCAGCTTAATATGTTGTCCGCGTCAAGAGCAGCAGTTGAAAGGTTGCTTTCTCTCACAAAAGAGATTTTGAAACCAAAGCGAGCGATGCTTTCTGACAGACATTTTGAAATGTTGACTACAATGACGCACGCAATATAACGTTATAGAACTTTAGTTTCTTTTTTGATAGATTTCAATATATTCAATGTACTTCAACTTATTGTTATGTTGCCTCAATACATAGATTATTGATGATGCTGAAGTGTAGTTCCAAGATGTGTATGTGCTTACTGTACATTTTTGTCATGATATATCACATCATTTATTTGGTCATGTTAATAGCGATCTACTTCTAATTAAGGATCGTGATACGTCTCTAACCGGAAAACACAGGCCTACAGATTTTCATTAATAATATGATATCGTTGTCCAAAGAATGCAAACACAAAAAATGCATCAAACGCAATAAATCATATTTTAAGACAACATTATATTTTTCAGGCAAAAACACACCTTTATTTTAAAAGATGCGTAAACACATCATACATACGTTAAGTAAAGCGTACAATATTTGTCAAGTATTCGAAACGAGCGAAGGTTAACTGCGCTGCATAATTTTGATAGTCCTGTAGTTGGCTTACAGCATGTTATGACTGATATATATAATAATATATATATATATATATATATATATATATATATATATATATGCTTAATAAATTCACTTAGAGCCTTCACAATCCTTCACTACTACGGCAATAGAAATAACAGAAAAACATTAGTTGGATTTACAAAATGTGGTTATATACAGTGTCATTATATCATCGAAGGTGGAGTGTTTTCTTTTAGAATTTGGAACGAAATAAAACATTTTCACATAAAAGCAAACATGAACTGCCACTCAAAAGATCTGATTTACGTCATGAGATGTCGTGGTTGTGAAGAGCTGTACGTAGGGCAAACAGGAGATCGTTTTAGATCACGTGTAAGTCCATCGACAACAAATAAGAGATTCTAAATATCAAATGTTGCTGTAAGTAAGCACATCTCCTCTTGTTCAAAAGATTATGATCTCCCATTTCATATCATGCCTATTCTGAAATTACCTAGTGGAAGCAGTGAAATAATGCAGGAGTCGAAAGAGAAAATGTGTATTGAGATTCTGAGACCAAGATTAAATAAGGATGATAAAGAAAAACAAGGAATTTGTATACTCCCAGCAGTTGTATAATTGATATCTGTCTATGTTCTGAAATGTATCTACATGTATGTCTACATCACATGTCTATCGATCTATGACACGGTTATTCAAGGTATTTTGCTAATCTATTTCTTTGATAGCTTGCCTTACAAGCTAATGCTTTTGAATTTCTTGAAATATATTTCATTCGCCCGTGAGAAGCCTGGGATACAGGTGAAACCAGTTTGGGCTTGATTTTGTGTTAGTAGTAAGCAAAACTCCACTTCTGGACCGCGCAAGATGGCGGCCATCGCTGCGTCCCCCCCCCTCTGGCACGGCAGAGTGTCGTGGTCGGCCGCCGTGGTGCTTCGTGTCTGAGTCCCCCCCCCCCTCTGGAACGACAGAGGTTGTGGTCTGTCGTGGTGTGCCGGCCAGGTGGGTCCACGTTCACAACATGTTCGCTGACGTCCCCCCCCCTCTGCAACGACAGAGTGTGAGACTCGGGTGAGTTGGTCCGACCGCCTGGTTGACGTGGGCGACCGTCTAGGTTGACGTGGGCGACCGCCAGGATTAGTCTTGAGGCTATAGTGTGTGATGTTTTTGGTGTGTAGCGTCCAAACGAAGCATCGGATGAGAAAACGGAGGCCAGATTCGGAATCTACGTGAAATTTTGGGTTAGGAAGGATGTTTCCAGCGAAATCGGAGAGAAAAAATTTTCGGCTGACGTCCCCCCCCCTGGACAGCTTGCTTCCAGTGGACGGATTTTGTCGTGCGATAGCTCGTTTGAAAGCTAAGAGTGAGACAAATTCAGTGAAAGAATCGGCTTGTTCGTATCTGCCTTCGTTTAGATGTGAGACGCCATTTAAGATTTTGGGACATTGGTGAAAAACGACAGAGTTAGAATTTGGGACGTTTTGGGCTGTAGCTTCAAAACGAACTATCGGATTGGTAAACGGATGCCAGATTTGGAATCAACTTGATGTTATTGTCCAATGAGGATCATCATCCAATGAGAATCAAGCATTTCTTTATAAATAGCGAGCCTTCCACAGTGAGAATCATTCCATCGTTGAATCACACGAGTGACGGACGCACATTTTCTCTCTCTCTAGTTCCCTGTTCTATTATCCAACTAAAATGGTAAGTCGCTACTTCCCTCCCTCTCCTCCCTTGAACGTAAACTTAATACAATCTTTTTTCATTTTCAGGCATCTACTCCATCTGCTGCACTAGTAGGACAAAATGGCGGTCAAACGTTACAAGGTTCGCTACGGTCAGATCATCTACAACTGAGGCCAGTGGAAGAAACATCCAAGGTACATAATCCTACACCGCTACAGCGTAAATTTAAACAAGCCTTGCGTTATGATGATCATAGCGTAGTACTCCAAACGGGAATGCTCCCTTCCACGGATGTCAAGATAATGCACAATCAGTATGGGGACTACATACTGATCCCCGTGAGTCCGTACATTCGCCACCAACTTGATATTATTGAGGAGTACGTGACATTAAATATGGACATTCCTACTCCTCTTGCTCAAGAGTGGAAGGCGAGAGATGACAAGGATACTCCCTATAGAAAGATTTGGGATGGTAATCACATTTGCCTACCGGTATCACATTGGTGTACTTACTATAAGAAGGAGGAGATCATTCAATACCCATCAGATGTGATGAGCTCGGAGAAGGTACTTGGGATATCCTTTTCAAAGTGAATGGGCTATATTATGGTCGACACAAGGATAATAAAATAGCCTCTCTCTCCATGCATATGGAATCCATCCTATATATTCCGAAACCACCCAACGTGGACGACATAATTGATCAAATCCTTAACAGCAGTGGTACGAAGCGCAAGTCGGAGAAGAATGCTACATCAAAACGCAAATCAAAGAAGGAGAATTGCTAGTCCTTTCCTAACTCTACCCTATGACAATTCGCTTATGTGCTTTGAGTGTCGTAGACGTGGTCTTATTAGATACATTTTACTTCTTCGTTGCCATCATATCATTTGTGTATTTTGTCGTGAAAAGCATCGATGTAATTCTTCATTTTGTAATATGTTATAGAACGTTTCCTTAGATGTGTAAATTTCCGTTTTAGGCTTCTATCATCATTTTTATGGATTGTGAGGGTGAACCTGTACAGGAGCTCAGTGCTATTGCTATGAACAATTGGACATATCAGATTGTTAGTGTCTATCATCAACATGCCAACTGCGATCCCAATGTTGATCAATGGGCGAGAAAACACATTCATGGACTTAATCTGAAATATTTGCAAGACTATGGCTTTTCTTGTGAGAGTGCTCTTCTTATTGACTTTAAACGATGGTTAGCTGCTTTCAATGTTATACGCATCTTTTGTAATAATCCTGGTAAGGAGAGGAAAGTATTTCCCAATCTAATCATTGATGATATTTTGCTCCCACCTTGGGATAGTAGAGTGAATCAACATTATCATGAAGTCACAAAACGTTTTAAGGATTTGTGTGTTCCTATTTTGTCTGTTCGTTGTAGTAGCTACGTTCATAACCAATGCTTCTTTCCTCCTTACCTCAACACTGCCAAAGTCCTGTATGGTTATCATTGCTCGCTGTATGATAGTTACCAGCTGTATCTATTTTATCTCTTTCAAACCATTGATTTATAATGCATGCTTGTTACCATTATTCAATAAATGTTACTATGAGAAGAGTTGTTGTTTTCATGCAATGGATGGGTTAGATAAAGGGCGATCATGTCTTTCTCAAACGACTGCGGAACATTACGTTTTCATAGGCAAAGTTTAAAAGGAGCTGTTCAAGATTATGTGATAAAATTTCATAAAGATGAGACCGACATCGAAGCAGTGGTCGATGATGCTAGCACTCTATTTCTAGAGTTAATGAATACATTCTCTGATAGCATTATCATGGCGCGATTAGTTGCGAAAATTAAGTTTAGTCATTTTGGAAAGGAAGAGGTGGAAAGTCGCTCTTTCCATTTTGCTTCTTATTCAATGGAAGTGGTAGATCACCCCCAAGAATTTTTTAAAAGACATATGATAAAAATTGCTGAACGTCTTAACGCATTTAACCATCATGGTAGCAGTCTAGTGATTGAAGCGATTTCAGATATTCACATTCAACTTTCCATAAAGAAAAATTGAAAATGCAGTGGTACTTGATTGTAGCACAACTGGTTTTCGAGCTATGTCTGCTCACTCTCGAAGTATATTCCTTCTGTACATGCGTCTATTATTTAGAAAAGGCTAGCAAATTCATATCTTCAAAAAGACTTGCTATAGACATCAGTAACGGTGAAACTATGTGTTGCGATGTATGTAAGCGAAAGGATGGAAATGAAAAGCGCATCTTCAAGAGATGTAAGCATGCTTTTTGTCAACGCTGTTTCATACGTAATTGCATTCAACTTTGCCAATGTAACCACTGTGACATTGCTCATTTCGAGTGTCACTTATGTCGCAATAGTTAGTACCTATGCAAATGTGGTAAAGATAGGTTTTAGCAAAGACTAACACGGAAAATGGCGAAACGTAAAATGACGAAACGTAAAAGTCAAAAGTTTTCTTCAGCCATTCAAGCTCTCCGACGAATGAAAGCAAATCAGCGATACAATGCTATACGACATGCTAACGATAAATTCATTTGTGAAATTATTTCTCATGTGAGGAAGTTGAGGACGAAGAAATTAGCGCCAAAACAACGAAAGTTACTTAAGCGATATGCTACGAAATTGCGTTTCATCTCCAATCCTAAAGTCGCCCTTCAAAGAAAGAGGAAAACTCTAACACAAAAGGGCGGTTTCCTTTCAGCAATACTTCCAATGATAGCTCCTGCCGTGGGCAACCTATTGGGAAATATCTTTGGCTCTAAGCGTTAATTATGCAAATGTTGAGTCTCAAAGTAATAAAATGGATTTCAGACTTCAATGTGATAAAGTTCTGACTGTATCAGGTCCATCTCATGCAGGTAAAACTGTTTTCACGCTGAATTTATTGGATAAAAGAAGGGAGTTGTTTAAGGAACCTATCAATCGAGTGATTTGGTGTTATGGTATTTATCAACCGTCGCTGTTTCAGGAATTGCAAAGTCGCAACTTTATTCGACATGAAGGAATTATTCCAGTGGATAAACTTCAGTCTAATGATGTTGTTGTATTGGATGATTTATTAAAAGAAAGTAAGAATTCAAAAGATGTTACAGATATGTTCACTCGCGCAGCACACCATAAAAGGTGTTTTATCATCTATATTACACAAAATTTGTTTCCTGATGGAAAAGAAGCTCGTACACGAAACCTGAATACACACTATTATGCTATTTTCAAGAATCCGCGAGATAAAAGTCAATTTGAAATTTTAGCGCGACAAGTTGCACCCAGAGGATCAAAAGCCTTAATTGAAATTTTTCAAGCAGCTACTGAAAAACCATACGGTTACTTATTCATTGACTTTACGCAAGAGTGTCCGGAAGAATTTAGATTTCGAAGTGATATTTTGAAAACTCCCATGATTATCTACAAACTATGAGTTCTTATTCTCGCATGATTGTTATTCCTCAGGATGAATATGTACAATTGACTGCCATGCAGCAAGTAAAGCAACCTCTTGCAAATCAAATGTATAGGAAAGAAATAGATTATCAGCAAAATGTTCACATCAAAGATCCACATCGTGCTGTATTATTACAATCGGAAACTGTTGAGCAATTGAAAAACTTGAAGAATAAGATGCGTGACTCTGTATCGACTGCTACACCTTTAGCATCTCGCGCACATGCCATATCTCTTTTCAACAGTATTGAACCCCATCTCAATGTAAATGATAGAGGAGAAATCATTACAGATGAAAATAAAGTGATTGATGCTTCACGTTATGAAGACTTGATTCAGTATGCGACACGTAGAAAGCGCCGTCAGGGCTATGTTCCACCTGGTTGGTCATACTTTCTTAAACTATTGAAAAAGCATAATGTGCCAAAATTTGCTTTAAATAATGAGACATTGAAAGAACTTGATTCAACAGTGGCTACTACTCCAATGCTTCAGGCGATGAAAATGCCAACAAATTGGTTTAAGACGTCACCTGCTACATCCCCTCCCACACTCACTAAGCAAACAAGAGGAAGAACTCGACGTAGATCTACATCGCCACTAAAACTGGTAAAAGGAAAACGTAAAACAGCTCCTCCTAGGAAATACATGTTCTCAGACTATTAATATGAAGCAGATGTGTTGCTTGCCATGTAATGAGCCGCCAGAGGTGAATGTCGTTGTCACTTGCACTTGCTGCGCCAGCTCTCATAATGAAACCCCTAAGCAATGTGAACACGATCGCAAAACCGCTAAAGCTAAATGCTGCAGTTGTTGTAAATGTAGAAAGGCAAGAAAGAAAAAAGATGAGAAGGAGGAAAAAGAGTCAGCCGTCATCGACTGAACGTTTGAAGTCAATCTATTATGATGTAAAACATCCGGCAGGATTTGCATCTATCAAGAAATTATCAAAAGCGAGTGGTCTTCCACAATCACAAGTGAAACGATGGTTAAAGGGTCAGGCTACCTATACACTCCACAAACAAGCGAAAAAGAAGTACCGCACCCGCCATTATATTGTTCATGACATCGATGAACAGTGGCAAGCAGATTTGTGCGATGTTGCCTCCATTTCAAAACATAACTCGGGCAATAATTTTATTTTAACCGTCATTGATATTTTCTCGCGTTATGCGTGGGCTCAACCTTTAAAAACTAAAGAAGGGAAAGGAGTAGCAAAAGCATTCCAAACAATTTTTCGAGAAGGTCGCATTCCAAAAAGAATTCAGAGTGATCAAGGAAAAGAGTTTGAAAATCAGCATGTGACAAGATTATTTGAGAGGCATGACATTGAGTTGTTTAGTGTAAAGAGCGCTTATAAAGCTGCACTCGTTGAACGTTTTAATCGCACATTAAAAAATCGTTTGTGGCGACATTTTACTGCCAACTTGACACAAAATTGGACAAAGGTTCTACAAGATACACTCCATGCCTACAATCACTCTATCCATCGTTCTATTGGACTCAGACCAGTAGATGTAAATGCTAACAATGTAGATAAAGTGCGCGAATCATTCCAACGTAAACGCACTCATGTGAAAAGTGATGTGAAAATTGGCGATAAAGTTCGTATCTCAAAAGTGAAAAGTGTTTTTGCTAAAGGGTACCTCCCGAATTGGACAGAGGAGGTATTTACAGTATCAAGGATTAATCAAAAAGACTCTCCGACCACCTACAAGTTGAAAGATTACGATAATGAAGAAATTGAGGGTAGCTTTTACCGCGATGAGATTGAGGTAGTCACTGAAAGTGAAACATATTTGGTAGAGAAAATCATTCGATGTAAAAAACGGCAAGGTGAAGAATGGTGTCTTGTTAAATGGACTGGTTATCCTTCAAGTATGAACTCTTGGATGCGTCGTGCCGACATCTTTCATCTAAGTGATCGACAGTGATTCATGCAAAGTTGTAACTAACAATGTTTAGGGTTTGAGCTATGAATCCAACTGCCTCATTTTATTCACGACCCTCCTACGTAAGTGGTGGAGGACAAATTTACATCGGTGCTCGCCGCCAACGTGGAGGTAGCATACTTGGTGCACTGAAATCTGTTGTAGCACCTCTCATATCCAATGTCGGTAGATCTTTAAAACGAAATGTTTTAAGTAATGCCGTTGGCTTTGCTGGTGATGTTGCTAGTGATCTTTCCAGAGGTAGAAGTTTCAAGAGCAGTTTGTTGAATCGTGGGAAGGAACGCGGTTTAAAAACATTGAAGCAGACCATTGCTGGTGTTACTCAAGGAAAGAAATCACCTAAACGAATGAGAAAAGGAAGGAGGAAACATCGCGGAGCTGGTAAGGTGCAATCTTCAGTCAAAAGGCATTCACGCAAACGTCGCAGAGGCTCTAATCATTCATCAGGCGCTAAACGACGACGCTGCTATAACTTCTAATCATGGAGTGTAAAACTTCCGGTTTTTGTTTGTTCGATCAACAAGCCATACAGACAGATATTCTTAGTTCAAGTATTGTAGATTATCATCCTCGAACAGCTGAGAATGCTGGCCCCATTGAATTTGTTATTCCTGGTGGTAGTGATGACTACATAGATTTGAGTTATGCGATGCTTGATTTGAGGTTTAGAATTCAGCAAGCAGATGGAACTGCTATTGACGATGCACATAAAGTTGGACTGAACAATTTACCATTGACTACATTACTTCGCGATGTTTCTCTAACGATTGGAGAGCAGCAGGTGGAAGGTGGTCAAAGCGATTATCCCTATAAATCATATTTCACTCATGTATCACAGTTTCATCCAGCAGCACAAAAAAGTCATATGGAAGCCATGGGATGGTACAGAGATGAAGCAGGAAAATTTGATGTTGAAACAAACAGTGGCTTTGTAAAGCGATCTGCTATGATTAAAGATAGTAGAGTATGTCAGCTATATGGTCCGCTGAATTTAGACTTCTTTAGACAGTCAAAGTTTTTACTCTGTAATACCAGCATGCGACTCAAGCTGACATTGAATAAGCCTGAATTTGCGCTGAATGCATTTGCTAAAGTTGACAATTTTAGAATTCATGTGGAAGATATTGCACTTTACATTCGTCGAGTAGTACCGAATCCAAGTGTCATTAGAGGGCATGCTGAAGGTCTTAACCGCCAAAATGCCATTTACCCCGTTCAGCATACAAAGCTTCTCACCTTTACAATTCCGAAAGATCAAAAGAGTTTCATGAAAGATGGCCTCTTTCCATCGGAAGCACCGAAGCTCCTCATGGTGGCAATGGTTGAAAATGATGCATTTAATGGTAATATAAAGAAGAATCCTTTCAATTTTAAACACAATCAGTTAAGTGAAATTGCTTTACGTGTTAATGGTGTGAGTCATCCTGGTCCACCCTACAAACCAGATTTTGCTTCGGATCAATTTATGCGCAGTTATGTTGATTTTATGGATGTCTTTGGCTTTTACAATACGGATGATACCAACGGACTGACTATGAAAGAGTTTAAGAGTGGATATACTATTTATGCATTTGATTTGACTGCTGACAGCGATATTAGTGCACCCTATCGTCAAGCGAACGTGCCTCATAATATTCGTTTGGATTTGACGTTCAAAAGAACACTACCTGAGACGATCAATGTATTAATTTATGCAGTCTTCGATTCAAATATTGAAATTACAAAGTATCGTGACGTGATTCTTCAGTATAATCGTTAATGAGTTGGTTGACTGCTGACGATATTAAGACTAAAGTGCAGCGTAATGCAGACGAAGCGACGTTGAAAGCTTTCGATAATGTCTATTCACTCGATACCTTACCACCTGCAGTAAATCACTATCCCATCTTTATTGTGCTAAACACTCATTCACAGAATTTAGGCGGTGAGCATTGGAAAGCGATCTTTATTGGAGAAGACCGACGTGGTGAACTATTTGACTCTCTTGCTCAACCTCCAAATATACCAACACAGCAGTGGTTGAGAAAACATACGCGTCAATATCAGCGAAATGAACGCATACTACAACATCCACTTTCATCAACGTGTGGTGCTTTTGTACTGTACTTCATCTTAAAACGTTTACATGTATCTCGATTTGCATCTGTTATTCAAAACTTTTCATGTAATCCATCCTCTAATGAAAAAATGATTTGTAAGTTCTATCATGATTTGAAATAAAAACATCATGTTGGAAAAATTGTTTTTTATTTTACAATCCGCTGGGTACGTACATACTCAATGAGATAGTCTAGGATCATATTTGCTTGTTCATGAGATTTTAGTCCAGTAATGATCACTTTACTATTATGAAAGATTGCCACATGCACAGGCAACCAACAACTAATGAGAGCTGCAGGAAAAAGTTCGGGTTCATAACACAAACTGTAACTGCTGGTACGAATCTTCAAAAATGATAGACTGTCACTCAATTGAGTAGAGATCACCATATTGTCCACAGTCAGATTCGACATCACACACCTCTCCCTCTTCCATATCCGACGTAGTAGTCTTTGTAGCTCTAAGCGCATTGACTGCGCCGATGAATGAGAAAGGGCGCCGAGAATCTGTACAGTCCCATTTGGGAAGAGTTGAAGATTCCGTGAATTGTTCATCTTCACCACTAACATTTGAGGACGGCCCGGGTAATACTTGCTGTTTGGAAGCTGTTGGCGTAATGTTGTGAGATCGATTTTGGTGTAGAGTCTGAAGCGACGGAGAATGTTGACGATGGTGTAGCGATGGCGCTTCATGATGAAAGAATGAGTAAATTGAGCGATGTACCTTCCTTTTATACTTTTCCCAACTACCTTGATGAAATGTGAAGTTAGTATGAAGTTGGGAATGATAGAGTTGAATTCGCCGATTGTTGACGCGCAGCCAGATGCGATTTCCAATACGTGAATGTCTTTTCATATAGAAGTATTTCAAGTCCTTCATGATATGATGTAGAGATTGAAAATGACGATAAGATAAAACAAACTCTCTTCTCACATTTCCAGTTGAATCTTTGAAATAGACGTTTCGATCATGATCCGTTTCAATACGTTGTAGGGAATCTAATTTCCAACTCATGGTGCGTGGTAATCATATCTGATTAAGATTTGCATAGTAGGGCGATGAACTCACGACGAATAAATGTCATGATGGAGCGATGTATGTATCTTCTATACTTCTCCCAATTGTATTTGCGAAATGAGAAACAGTTTGCGGAATGAGAATGGTAGATTTGAATTTCATTTCTGTAATGTTGAAGCCAAACTTGATCACCCAAGGAGATGAATCTTAATGTTTCAAAATATTCCAAATCCCTCATGATATCATTGAGGTTGACAAATTGTCGCCATGTTAATGTAATTCCTCTTGATGTATGACCATGAGAATTTTTGAAATGTACGTTTCCATCACGATCAACTCTGATATATTGTAGAGAGTCCAAAATCCAAGTCTTCATGATGTTATGCAAAGTTGCAGATTAGCAATATAAAAATGTCGTTTTATCATATTTTGCTTAGCAATGCGGCTACAAAGAGATTTACTAGCAATCGAGCCGCACTCTTTTCTACTCCCATTGATCATGCACAACAGCTAAATGGGAATTGGGAAGTGGGTGTCACTCAACTTGTTTATAGCAACTGTGTCTATACTTTTGATCATGAGGTGATGACTATTAATATGAGGCGTACAGCTGCTTATCAATGTGAAAAGGGGTGCCGAGTATACATTCCACAGTGGCCAAAGAAAGATCTCTTATCATGTAAAAAGTTTATATATGATTTCTTGAATAAAGCGTGTAAACATATTGTCCAATTTACTCCGCACAATGATGATTATAATTATGTACATCATGTAGTTGAGAAAGATTGGATTGTTGGTTTAAGTCCAAGTTTAAGAAATGATTTAGGCTACCTCGCTAGCGCCTTAACAAGCTATGATAATTTTAACGTTAATTACCACATAAGTGGTCATAAACAGTTAATATATCGAGAGGAAGCTTATTATGTAGATCTTATTCCAAGAAATGAGAAGACGTTGGTGAAGAAGATTGTGATTAAGCCAAGAAAGACAAACATGACTCCTGAAACATTATTGAAGAAATTTAATTATCTCCTTCGAGTTGATGACAAACAAGTGGCAACATTGACTTATATTAAATCATCTAATCATATTGCAATAAGCAAATTAAATGATGATGATCTAGTATTAGTTTGTTCAAAAGATTTTCATCAGTTCTTACGACATCGTTCTGCAGCTGTTCATGGAAAATCTGATATGCAACATTTACCATGTGAAAGGTCAAATCAATTTGATACAGAATGGGCCGTATCTTTATACAGAAAGTGTGTAGAGCCTTTTGGTGGTTTCTTACATGAAACAAGAGTGTTGATGCCTCGCATTATTACTTCGGTTAAATTGGTTGTAGATTATTTAAATGAAGTGATTAATGAGCAACATATTTCATTTTCTGAAAAAGAAGGTACTTTGTCTCTCACTATAAATGGAAAAGGTATTGAACTAATTATGGATAAAACTCTAATGGACATTTTGGGTTTTGATCAAAATATCTTTAAAAGTGGTACTGTAACCAAAGCTAGCGCAGACATGTCGCTATCGCGTCGTATTAACTATTTTCAGATATATTCCAATATTGGTGAAGATGTACGTGTGGGAGATGTTGAAGCTCCATTGCTAGCAATGATACCATACCAGCCAAAAAGCTGCAGTATTTTATCTGAGCATACTTTCAAGAAAGTGCATTATACAAAGCTGAAATCAAACTACATCCCACAAATTGATATTGCCATTTATGATGATGCTGGTGCGTTGATTCCTTTTCATAAAGATGCTGTGACAAGTATTACACTCCATTTCCGAATGAAGAGTTAATGCAAAAGTATGCTAATATATTTTTCCAATGTGAATAATATGGAAAGTGAAAATAAGGACTCGTTTCTAATCTACTTGCCCAGTAATGCTTCTATGAATAAATTTCCCAAAAATAAACCATCAGACTATCGAGTAGAATTAAATCGGCCACTGCATTTAGAAGGTGAATGGGAAGTTGGCGTTTCTAGTATTTGCTATGATAGCAATATTCAGAATGTGAATGATTTGGAAGAAATGATATTGACTCCTCGCACCCATGATGGAATAACGATGAATAATGCATTTCAGTTCCCATACAATTTAACATCAGATGGAAAGTGGAACTATGAATGGATTCAGATAAAATCAGATTCTTATGAGCCATTTGGGAATGAGAAAATTATTAAGGCATTCAACAGTGGTAATACTTCCATCATGAAGAATAAAAATCAGAAAGCTTATGAGTTTACTATCTATCATTGGAGTGGGAGACAGTTCCTCCGCTTTCATTCTTTTACTAAAGGTCTTACGCTGAGGTTGGATAGTGAATTCTATCCACATCTTGGTTTTGGTCATGGACTACATCTAACGTCAATTGCTACTGCAAATGTTAAAAAAGTTTATTCAACTCGAATCAACAAATTTCATTATAGATTTAAAATATTTGATGAAGATGTTGTAGAATGCGAAGAACGCATCATTTTGAAAAAGCGTGGTGTTCAACCTTTATCACTTATTGAGTTAGTAAAACGATGGAATGAGACTGTGGGTAAGAAGTATGGAGAGAAAATTATGGCGGACAAAAATAAGTTGGTTATTCAGAAATATAATGACAAACTTACAGTTTATTTCTCTCCAACCTTGCGTCATTTTGTAAGACATTATACGCCTATTATTGGAAGCGGTGTGGTGTATGGTTCTCATGAATATCACACTAAAGCTGATTCAGTTAATGATGAATGGTGGGTGGACATCTATGGCGATCGCATCAAGAAAATTTACCAGTCTTATGAAGAATCTAAAGTTGCTATCAATATAATGCCGCGTCTATATCATACAGTTGAAAGCTTCATTCATGTAGTAAATCCTTATATACAACAGAAGTTGAAGCATGTGATGAAAAGTAAATATGATGTAAAGACACACCACATTTCGTTTTCAATTGAAAAACAACGCGTTGTTCTGAAACTGGGTGATGACATTCAATGTCAATTGAGTAAAAATTTGAAAAAACTCTTTGGCTTTTCAATGCTACAAACTGTGTTTGCTGCTGCGCATACGATTGGTATAGAAACACCAATGACACTTGATAAACATGAACAACACCTTTACATTCAAAGTGATTTGATTTTACCTATTTCTGTTGGCGAGAAAAAAGAATACATTTTACGTGATTTCATTCATGATAAAGACGCTTCATATGGAATAGTCGAGAAGATGTTTGAATCTATTTTCTATCATCCCGTCGTCAAACAAACTATACCCTCTATTGCTATCAAAATTACCAATGGTTTACAAGAGTGTATCCATGTGAAAGATACTAAATCCCTCGTAACTTTAGTGTTTCGGAAAACAAAGTGAAGTCATTGTGATATGTTTATTGAAATAAAAATATGTATATGAAAAAGTCTTTTCACAGATATAGGGGGAATGGGCTGACTGTAGGCATATATTCACAAGGAAGAAACGATCTCATGCGATACATAAAACAACCATGTATATCTACAAAAAGCAACATCAAAATACTGAGTTAAAGTTGATTATGTCAATACATCTCCTGAATGTGGTAGCGTGAGTTTTATTCTTTTGGGTGGAGGTATGTTTGTGTCAGGATGTCCATGTGGAAGAGATGTGTTATGTCCTATCCAACACCTCTTATCCTCCCATGCTGAAAGTGCTCGTTTCTTGAACGTGTACGTTTTCACAGTATGAACTTGAGATTTTAAGATTGTCATATTGACAAACGTTATAGTTTTATTTTATAGGCCTTCTTATAGGACCGATGTTTCATTTTATGAACAATGGATTTTGATATACCTTTAGCACGCTTAATACTATCTGCACATTCTTTTAGTTTCATGGAATACATTTTAGGACGGAGGAGAATCATTTCATCTATTTCCTTTCCTGCTGTTTCATCCTTAAAACAACCAAGTTTGGCTTTATTCTGTATGGAATAGAGTGGATGAGTGGGATTGTAGTTAGATGTATCGAAATATTTTTCTAATGACTTACCTACTTCATTAAAATTTAAATCTTTTTGAGTGGTAATTCCTAAAAAGAAACTATCTGTATCACCACCCAGCAAGCGAACCTCTTTTACGAGAGGGCATGGTTTTAATATTTTGTAGAAGAGTTGATACATTTCAAGCTTGGAATAATCTAAAACGGCTTGCCCAATATAGATGGGTTTGCACAACTCAACTTCTGATTTAATCATTTTAACACCTACAAGATCCTCATCGATGATGTCTCTATCAATGAAAAGAGGTGATGAGGTCAATTTGTGATATTTTTGTTCATCAACGACTAGTTTGTAATTCATACGTTTTCTAACATCCTCCATGGTCTTTCCGAATAGACTATTATTCTTATATTTATAAAAATCCTTTTCAAAATTATTTTGGGCGAGTGCACGTTTTTGACTGTTACTATCTATGTAGGGTTTGAGGAAGGCTTTCTGTCTAAATTTGATAATGCGGTGAACTGACTTTAGAAGCATGCCCATTTCTAAATAGAATTTTAATATGCAGAAGTGTACGAGATAATTTTTCTTATCATATTGGGTGAGTAAAAGTTTGCGGCATGGTTTGTACCTTGGCTGTCCACACTCTGTTAAGTTATTATGAAATTGTGACATGAATGGTGAAAACATATCTTCAGTCACTTCGCCAGATTCAGGTGCGAGTGGGAAATCAGCAGTTTTATTTTTAATACTATTTGGATAAATCAAATCCACTTCAAAATAATATCCCCAATCACCTTCATCTGGAATATTCAGTATGTTTGAAGGGTTGGAGTAATACTCAAGCTCATTTTGATTTAACCAACTAAACTCGGAATGAGGTAGTGGTTTAGACAGTGAACTGCCATATAAATTATTTTGGTCATAGTACTTTAGGTGGATATGATCATCACCTACTGTTTCAGATTTTATATGATGTTTATTTACAAATGTGAGACCACCGCGTATTCCGCGCTCAAATATATTATACATCTCCGGGTCTTGTAAGAGATGAATGGTCTCACCAGTCATTTTAAAGGCTGATTTAAAGGACATGGCTGGTAGACTGACAAAGTGGATAGGATCTAATTTGTCTTCTTCTAATGCCACTCGTCGAAACTCCTGAAAGACATCAGCCAGCAAAATGACATCTAATTCTAAGTAAGCGATCATATAATCGCCAAACGTTTTACAATTAAATTTTAACCATGCCTCTTGAGCATGTTCATAGTCCTCTACTGGACAATCTTCACCCGTCAAATCGTTTTTGAATTTGTCAATGGAAGGAAGGGTTGTTTCATTTAGTTTAGACATTGAGCTAAAATACGCATAAGGAAAGACTCCTTTGCGAGTGATTATTTCATCCGTTAAGTTTGGATAGTGTTTCTTCAAAGTTTGACTATGGGGAAGAAACTTGAGATTACGAACGAGAGAAGCTAGTGACGCTGACATGAATTGAAATGAATCTAAAAATTTTATTTCGAAGAAGACTGTCTTATTTTCTTTAGTTTTATCTACTGGTACTTTTGCTGTCATTGCCATGAATTTTTCTCTCGTTTGTGCTATTACATTAAACTGCCACGATTTCATCTGGCTCAACCCTCCTTTTATGAGCATATGACTGTCATAGCCCTTAAAGTTATGAAAAATGACGGGTAGTACACGACGTCTCAACCTAAGTGAAAAGTTACATTTGGAGCAGAGTGCGTTTCTAAATTTACCAGTGATGTGATCATGATCACGCACTTTCTTAATTTTATCGTCATCAAACGTTTTATGACATTTAGGACAGGATGTGCAACTTTCAAATTTTTGTTTGTCTTCATCTGACATATGTAGTGACTTACGCTGCAATTGGGAATCATATGATTGTTGAAATTTTGCAGCTTTATCGAGAAATTCTAGAAATTTTGAAATGCAATCTTCACCTTGCCAAGTATGCATTTTGTTTTGTCTATTCCTAAAGTGGTCATGCCATACTTCATAGCAGGATATGGCTGCTGGCTTGTGGATGATATCATCAATGTAGCATTCTATGTCTGCGTAAATGACACGCAGGGGACTTAATTCGTCACCATTATCCCTATGTGAAAATATTTTATCTTTGGGCATGCGTTCCATTTGTAATTTACCTCGCTTGCACCATTCATAGTGAGTTTCAAATTTATCTTTACTCCAAAATGAGCGGATGCAGCGGTCGCATACAAAATGTTCACCTCTTTTAGAGTGCCCCAAGTGAGTGTACAAGCGAGAGATTTTGGGAATACCACAGTAGTGCCATTCCTCGCTATCATCTTGTTTTACTAATAAGAGGTTGACTACACGTTCATAACAAGTTGAACGTGAATTATAGCGGGCACCCTTCAACCCCTTCTCCCACACGTGAACGACAATTTTAATCTTATTATGTTTTTCGAACGTTTCTACATCTTTGATTTTCATGTTGTTACTATCACAACCTTCAAAGTCTAGTTCATCCTCCCACTGTCTATAGCTATAGGTGCGATCTCGATGCGCGTTGATATCATTATAGTGAAGGATGGATAGGACTGCATATTTGAAACACTGTGATTTACAATCAACATTGATGACAGCTTTCTTATTATACAACGTTTTTGGAAGTTTAAATGTGCCTCGAGCTGCATGACTTTCTAATAGGGAAATTTTGAATATGGCTGAGTCCACACCATCAAAAATGAGAGCGCTGTCGCGTTGATTGAATTTATCTACATTTGATTTTAAACATTGAATGTGAAAATTTAGCCAAGACTCGCAGTCTACAACTTCGGTTGCGGAAGAGGAAGGAATATGAAACTGTATTCTCTCCGTCACTTGACCCGTTTGAAAATCTATTTTAATATATTTTAGTTTAAGGTAGATGAGCGCCTTCATTCTAAAATTGTCTAAATTATTGAAGAGCGCTTCGATAATGTTAGAATTTTGAAGGAGCCACTCAGGAAAATCTACAATTTGAGTATTGGACTCCATGCAGTAGTCGCGTACTAAATTATTATGTGAAACATTAATGAGGGAGATGGTAGAGGTACCGTTGGTGTAGTGATCATTTGCATGCGTGTGTTGAAGTCTGTGCGAAGATCGCTGAAAGTGACTATCAAAAGAAAGAGGGCACAAATCGCAAGGAAAGGAGATGTCATCGTCAGAATCAACTTCACCTCCGGAGATTGACACCGCTTTGCGTTGACACACACGTTGTTTGATGTGTCGAAGGAGACTGTGCTTCCTTGTAAACATATGTCCGCAGTCGGCACATTCCCACTCGTTGCCTTGCCGCGAGAGTCCTGAGCTGGAACTCACATCACCTGAAAGAGAAATCATTCTTTCATCTCTGTTCAAGCCTCAGTGTAGTGTTACAACCTACCTTGACTCAATAACTCTAAACTTTCCTCGAGAAGAGAGGGCGTTGGTGATGAAGTTGATGCCTGAAATTGAGGAAGATGCTATTAGTCACACGTTTGAGGGAGATGAGAGGAAATTTTCAACTTACCATTTCAACGAAATCAAGTTTAAGGTTGATACTTCTACAAGATAGAGACTTCACTCAAATAATAGTCAAAGAGAGAGATCGTGCGTTCGTCACTTGTATGATTCACAGATTAAATGAAATGACCTGAATGTCACTTTGCTTATATACTTTCATCCTCTTCATTCATTGGATGTTCATTCTGATTGGCTGCTTGTGTATACTTAAGAATTAGAAAAATGTTAAAGTTATCATTATTCAAAGTCAGCATTTCAAAGACAACATGACAAGTCCTCCAACAACACCAAATACCGCATTGGAGTTCTCCTCTCCATATACATCAGCAAAGGTGCTCGTTACACCAAATGCACCAAGAAAGGCGAAGGTGGAGAAGACATACAATCTCGACAATATACGAAAGTTATCATTATCGGAGGAGGATGAAGAGGAGTTGCCCGACCTAACAGGCATACGGTGGAAATATTTACAATATGATGCCGAAGGGGTGATGGAGATGACCAGCAAGTCGCACTTGCATCAAATATGGGAGTGGTACACCCCTAACTCCCAACCGCGAACCGTGGCGGAGTGGGCGTACATTGAGAAAGTGAGGGACGCTGCAGAAGAACGTTTAAAGCAGCTCAACTGTTTTTGTAATCTATGTGAAGCCAGACTCTGGGACGATATTGACGATGAAGACCTTTTGAAATACATGCCATAATAAATGTTTATTTCGTATTATCTTTGCTTTCATACTGACTTACTTGAATGGGGTTTTAGTGAATAATTTAACCATGTATACTTTTTCATTTGGAAATAGTAGCACGCTTAGTCTAACTTGTAAATCTAAAAACATTTCATATGGACGATGATGGTAGATAAAATAGTGTCAAATAAATTAAGATAGCTTACACTTCTGATACAGGGATAGCAATCGACTGCGATCCATGTGTAAAGAGCTTGTTAGACTATGGATGGGCTTAAGTGGATGATTTAACCATGTATACTTTTTCATTTGGAAATAGTAGCACGCTTAGTCTAACTTGTAAATCTAAAAACATTTCATATGGACGATGATGGTAGATAAAATAGTGTCAAATAAATTAAGATAGCTTACACTTCTGATACAGGGATAGCAATCGACTGCGATCCATGTGTAAAGAGCTTGTTAGACTACGGAAGAGAGAAGTGTGTTATGTTGCGTGTGGCGCGTGAGTGTCCTCCCATTTCATTCCATTCATCAATTCGTCTCATTGATAGAGACAGGTAGAACTCATGGTTCTCATAACGTATGCAATGGAAAGTTTTAGGCAACCTTCGACAGTTGGCTAAATGTCGCCCTGGCGCGAATGCATACTACGTTGAGACAGAGGCAATCACTTGCAAACATGACGCAGAGAGGTTTAACAAGATTGACCATTGCCGAATGTCCCTTGCGGTATACATAGCTACGGGTTTCACCGCCGCCCTTTACAGGAACGCCCGTCGAAAGGAAGTATTACACCGAACTGCATTTGCAACGTTCAAGTTGACTGATAGCAGATTCAACTTAATGATAGTATTCGCCAGTCCGAAGACTGCCCAGGGCAAACCGCGAGGAGGTTCTATCATGTCTTGCCACATGGTGGCCCTTAAGAGAGCCGATGGTTCGTTCTCGGGAGTAACAAGATGACTATTGGCTTGAATAGTCAATAGGTATGACGGTTAGGTTCTCGTATACCCTATACCGCCTAAGCCGTGGTGGTGCATCTGGCACCTTTCGGATGCGGGTGGTATTTGGAGTCCACACCTCATCCGTCCAAACGATCCTCTTGATCTTCCCCTTCTTCTCATCCTCATCCCACTCGTCGAGGATGACGAACTCGGGAATGCCGTTGTCTTCATCAGTGAAGACGGGAATATTGTCGGCAGATGTCGCTTCCATCGTGACTTCAAATTGAATGAGAAGCGCTACAATCTTCTGGCTTATATAGGGTTTTCAACAATGAATTGCTCAACAGCGAATCAGAATGCTTCAGGGATAGCAATCGACTGCATAATGTTCAAGTTGACTGATAGCAGATTCAACTTAATGATAGTATTCGCCAGTCCGAAGACTGCCCAGGGCAAACCGCGAGGAGGTTCTATCATGTCTTGCCCCATGGTGGCCCTTAAGAGAGCCGATGGTTCGTTCTCGGGAGTCGTCATCCTACAGCCTACCAATTCTGCTGAGAGAGTCAAAGACTCTCTCTTTGGTAGCACTGTCGACTTCCACACTAACTGGCATGTGAGTATAGAGTGGAATGTAGCACCATTCCGTTGGATTGACAGCAGTTGCTGTCATCGGATTGCCAATCCGAGCAAGATTGTTGTGGACTCTGTCTTGCTCCTCTAGCCTGACAAACTCCTCAAATAAATTTCGCGGCCTTATCTGCGGTCCGCGAGGAGAGCTAACTTGACTGTTCGGCGTCTGCATGATTGAAATGAAATGAAATGAGAGGCAGTGGTTTATATACCCCTCTAACGCGACGCAACGTTCAAGTTGACTGATAGCAGATTCAACTTAATGATAGTATTCGCCAGTCCGAAGACTGCCCAGGGCAAACCGCGTGGAGGTTCTATCATGTCTTGCCCCTAGGTGGCCCTTAAGAGAGCCGATGGTTCGTTCTCGGGAGTAAATTGATGGGGTGGTGAAGGCGGGCAAAGATCTGCAATGAAAATGATATGTATTAGAATAGGATATACTATCTTATTTGCTTTTCACTTACCAAGTTAGTCATCCTTAGGTAGTCTCGCGCGTTTCCGAATCGAAAATTTATGCAAGTGACCGCGCATTCGTAAGCTGGCGTGGAGGCATTTTTTCGTGGGATGACCGTTGTAGCATAGGATGGATTCGTCTAAATTCTGGTTTACGAGTACTTCGCCGGCCAAATGATTGTCCCGAATAGGGATGTGAAATTCAAACAAACGATCCTCATTCACACGTTCCCACTCATCCCTCATGCGCTCCAACTTCTCACACGCCTGCCTCTCATCACCCCGCCGAGCCACAGTCCTCTCCAACTCAACATTCCTCGCTCTCAACACACTCATCTCCTTCATCATCTCCTCAAACTTCGCCTCTGCATCTCTCATTCTTCTCTCCGCAGCACTCGCCCTCTTCTCACACGCATCATTCTTCTCTTCCAACTCTCGCGTCTTATTCTTCAAATCAGTCACACAACGCCTCATTCTAATGTTTTCATCCGCCACCTCCTTCGACTTCAGTTCCTTCTTTTTTAACTCATCCAACTCCTTCACAACTTCATCCTTCACTTTCTTCAAACTCTCATACTTATTCACCAACAAATCATGCGCCATCTGCTGCGAAACATGCCTCTTCTCCTCATCCTTCAACCACCTCGCCGACTGCACACGAATCCCACCACTCTTCACTTTTGGGGAAGATGAGCTCTTCGGGGGGTCGGTGATGACGATGTTTGACACCTCCGACGACGAAGAGCTCAACTTCCTCACACGCTTCCTCACACGCTCCCTACCTAAATCCACATCATCCTCATCATCACTCTCAAGCACTCTCTTTCGCCCAATCTCACCCTCCAACGACGCAACCGCTCTCGCCAACTCATCATTCTCCACAGCATTCCCACTAGCATTCTCCACAGCATTCCCACTAGCATTCTCAACAACATTCCCACTAGCATTCTCAACAACATTCTTGGCCTCTTTCTCCAACATTCGCTCCTTCTCAGCATTCATCAACTCCACAAATCTCAAATCGGTCACCAACCCTCCTACACACTCACCATGCCTCCGATAAAACTCGGCCTCCTGCCCAACAACCAACAGCACCCTGCACTTCACACAGGCAACCCTATTCAGGATAACCATGTGGTCGGCCCCTGCATTCCTTATGTGGTCCCTGAGACCGTCTCGGCGGTTGATTCGACCGCATACGCACATTTTGATGTGAAATTTTTTGTTTTTGTCGTTATTGACCATTTTTGTCGTTACTGAGATTTCTCGTTAACTGTAAGATAATGAAATTAGTATAAGTTTTGAATCATGTAGTACAGTCATATTCCTAAAGCATTACACTTAGTCAGGAATGATAGATGTGAGTGTAGTGAGTGGCACTCGATCCCGTCGACAGCCCGAAGGCCTTGTACCGATCACTAGGGAAGTGAGAGATCTTCCCCGATACCCGCTCTTTACAGCTAAAGACATCATTGTCACTGCCCCGAAGTGGTAACAGGAACGCCGAGTCAAAGGTAGTGATCAGTAGCTGGGATCTAACCCCTCAAAGCTGCCTTAGACTTAGTTAAATTTCAAATCTGATAGCAGATTTGAACTCAGGATACTTGAAAACCATAGTCTATATGTTAAAACTTTGAAAAAACTGAAAATTAAGAATTTTTAAAAAATTCCGCATTTTACTACTCATACTACTTTTAAAAAATTTTATCAGTAGTAAAGACACTATCAAACTCTATCATACAAACTTTGAAGTAGCAAGATAGCTTGCCTACTTCAAAAGATAGAGTCCTTTGCACCCGATATCGGGAGCTCAGAGCGACGACCGTCGCTTACCTCGTCTTTCGATGAAGTGATCAGACTTACGTTGTCGGGGGTTTATATATGCTCGGAAGAAAACTTAAAATGGCTCTATCTCCGAAAGTATTCATCGTAGCGACATGCGGTTGGTTGCAAACGATTTGTCTCATCATTCTTTACAATATGACACCTGAACCATTCTCATATGACCATGGGAAGTTGGTCCGCCAGCACATGTCCATGTAACATGCCACAAGTGAAAAAATTCCTAAGTGTGAGAGCTCCAGTGTGGTGAAAATTTTGAAAAATTTAAAACTTCCGAATTTCGACCTGGGACCTTTACCAAAACATTTTTCATCAAATTTCACTGACCTCCCCCCCCCTCATTCACAGAAATTTGATGAAAAATTTTTTGGTGACGGTCCCAGGTCGAAATTCCACACTTTGTAAAATTTTCAAAATTTTACCCATACAAAGTCACTCTGACACTTAGGATTTTTTCAGGTGAGCGAGCTCCGACCTAAAATCTTGTAACCGCTCTAACTTTTGAACGAAGACAGATAGGAACAAGCCGATTCTTTCACTGAATTTGTCTCACTCTTAGCTTTCAAACGAGCTATTGCACGACAAAATCCGTCCACTAGAAGCCAAGATAGAAGCTAGCTGTCCAGAGGGGGGGGAGGTCAGTGAAATTTGATGAAAAATGTTTTGGTAAAGGTCCCAGGTCGAAATTCCACACTTTGGAAAATTTTCAAAATTTTACCCATACAAAGTCACTCTGACACTTAGGATTTTTTCAGGTGAGCGAGCTCCGACCTAAAATCTTGTAACCGCTCTAACTTTTGAACGAAGACAGATAGGAACAAGCCGATTCTTTCACTGAATTTGTCTCACTCTTAGCTTTCAAACGAGCTATTGCACGACAAAATCCGTCCACTAGAAGCCAAGATAGAAGCTAGCTGTCCAGAGGGGGGGGGGAGGTCAGTGAAATTTGATGAAAAATGTTTTGGTGACGGTCCCAGGTCAAAATTCCACACTTTGGAAAATTTTCAAAATTTTACCCATACAAAGCCACTCTGACACTTAGGATTTTTTCAGGTGAGCGAGCTCCGACCTAAAATCTTGTAACCGCTCTAACTTGTGAACGGCTGGTCCGATTGACTCGCAACAAAAAATGTTGTCGAGCAGTTTTTTCTCCTCTTTCAAACGAGTAGCTGTAAGACAAAATCCGTCCACTAGAACCAAAGTTAGAAGATTGCTGTCGGGGGGGGGGGTCAGTGAAATTTGATGAAAAATGTTTTGGTGGCGGTCCCAGGTCGAAATTCCACACTTTGGAAAATTTTCAAAATTTTACCCATACAAAGTCACTCTGACACTTAGGATTTTTTCAGGTGAGCGAGCTCCGACCTAAAATCTTGTAACCGCTCTAACTTTTGAACGAAGACAGATAGGAACAAGTCGATTCTTTCACTGAATTTGTCTCACTCTTAGCTTTCAAACGAGCTATCGCACGACAAAATCCGTCCACTGGAAGCAAGCTGTCCAGGGGGGGGGACGTCAGCCGAAAATTTTTTCTCTCCGATTGACTTGAAACTCACCCTACCGATGCAGAATTTCACGCTGAATCCGAATCTGACCTCCGTTTTCTCATCCGATGCTTCGTTTGGACGCTACACACCAAAACGTCCCAAATTCTAACTCTGTTAAAATTTTGAAGAAAAATTTTTTCACACCGATTGCCTTGAAACTCACCCTACCGATGCAGAATTTCACGCTGAATCCGAATCTGACCTCCGTTTTCTCATCCGATGCTTCGTTTGGACGCTACACACCAAAACGTCCCAAATTCTAACTCTGTTAAAATTTTGAAGAAAAATTTTTTCTCACCGATTGCCTTGAAACTCACCCTACCGATGCAGAATTTCACGCTGAACACGAATCCGACCTCCGTTTTCTCATCCGACCACTCCTTCCACTCGAAACAACCCATTTTACAACCCAACATTCAGCAGATTGCACCAAAAACATCACACACTATAGCCTCAAGACTAATCCTGGCGGTCGCCCAAGTCCACCACGACACTCTATCGTTCCAGAGGGGGGGGGGCACTCAGACACGAAGCACCACGGCGGCCGACCACGACACTCTGCCGTGCCAGAGGGGGGGGGACTCAGCGATGGCGGCCATCTTGCGCGGTCCAGAAGTGGAGTTTTGCTTACTACTCTCTTTTCAAGATTTGCAAGAAAGGTTTCACTTCCAGATTTTGTAGCAAAGCATGAAGGGAACATGTTATTTCTTGGTTATTAGCATACTTACATGTATTTACAAAACATCAGTAACTGGAGATAATTGCTGGTTTGTTAAGAATATGTGGATGGCAAGTCCTTCGCGCTTTCATCGCTGTGCAGTTCAAGTATGGACTCCAAATGTAATCCGAGATAATTTAAAAAACGAAGAGATTTTCAGTCTTTATGTGAAAATACGTCAAAACACGTCTCTGACGAAAAAACATCTTCTAGGCTTGGAAAATCTACAGTCATTAATCGTTGATGGCCGATGTGCGGAAACCAAAACTCAGTGTAATGGATTAACATCAATTGACGAGAAAACTTTCGATGCTGTTCCAAGCTTGGAAAAACTTACGTTGCAATATCACCCACTGAAAACCACAGATGGATTTTATGGATTAAGGTCATTAAAAATGTTGACTTTGGAAGACATGCCATTCTTGGAAATAATAAATGGTACCTCTCTTGACAACGTGCGTCACTCAATAGAACTGATCTCCTTGACGGTGCCATTAAAAGTTATATCACGCAATAATTTTAAACGAATGAGCAATTTAAGCAGACTGTATATCGATTCAAAATCTTCTTCCTTTACTATTGAAACAGGAGGAATCAGCAATCTATTTAAATTGGAGGTATTACACATTGAACTAAAAAAATATATGTATACTAATTTCATTATGCGTGATCATGCCGTCGGAAATCTGCCCATGCTTCGTGAAGTGAAATTGACTGTTGGCTTTATCATATCAGGTCCGTTGCGGTTAGGATGCTTCGGAACATTCAACATGCTTCATCTGGTTTTAAAGAAATCGTCAGCAAAGTTTTTCGATGTTTGTCCTCAAAAACTTCAGTGTGTCAAATGTGGAATGCCGAAAAAACATTCATCGCAAACAATTACTCTGAGAAGAGTTGCAGCTAAAGTGTTGCCAAATGGAAGAGAGTCGCCAGTCTTTCCACCAGCGAGCGTATTCCCCTTCCTAAACACATCAACCCTCTCATTCATTAACTGCAATGTATCTAACCCATTCAATATCCTTTCGAGAATGCCATTTTTAAAGGATTTTACAATCCGAAGCGACAGTCTATTCAACATACCACAATTACCTCCATATAACCCTTTTGCCAACAACGGCACTCTCCTGTCCATTAGGCTAGCGCTGAGAAAATGTACTTGTCAATTGATGGAGATAAAGAAATGGTTTGACAAAAAAAACAGACTTAAGAATGCCTCGTACACGATACCGTGACATGTTGTTCCAACTTTATTGTTTTCACATTGAAGGAATATGCCCAGGACAAAGAAGTGAATGATGATAACAGCTTTACTCTCAGCAAAGTAGTAGATGAATTAAGTCAAGTGTGTCTTCCAAACAATAATCCGACTATTTGGGAACATATTTTCCCACCAAGATGCGAATGTCACAACTTAAAGTTTTGTGAGGTGGATGGCATTTTTTTCAATAGGAAAGAGAGTATATCTAAATCTCTTCTTGCACTTGAATGATTATACCTAGCAAACTCGAAACAATGGAAATATTATTTATTTTTATTTGGTGAAAAATAATTGTAGACAGCGTTCATTTCGAATAGAAAGTAAGGACATGATGATCAGGATCCTTGTTGGTTTTCTTTTTACTGAAGCTTTTTTGGATGTTTGTGCAAAATTGGGAATTATGCAGCGAATGATTAGCTAGTACTTGGATATATTCTTGGTTAGCTAGTACAGCAGAACTAGGCCTATCAATCGAAACTAAAGCCTTGATTCAAAGCAAAAATCAACAGAAATTCCAAGATAATCAAAAATTATTATTTGATTAAATCAGTAGTTCTTCCAGCAATTTTCAGCATTTAAAGACCTGCAAAGCCGGCAAAACTCTTCCATGACAATGACCTTTATAAGAGTTAGGGCCTATAAGCAGTGACACAACTTCGATGGAGTCACAAGACTGCCAGACAGCTCGCAAAGATTAAGCACAGTTGCATGTTTTTGGCACAGGCGCGCGCTTGTTTTGCCAGTTAGTAAATTTTTGAAATGATGCTTTTTGTAATCTATTTATTGAGCACGAATCTAATTTATCAATACTGACAAATCGGTAAAGAGTCACGTCAAATATTAAAGGTACAAAAGACGATTTCTCTATTTCCGCTACTCTAGTTTCATTTTAACTCTTCTTTTCTAATTCATGTTGCGATATGATCTCACTATAACATTTTTCAGATATGATGAAGAGTAGAGTTCGCAGTTCTGTTAGTAATCTCAATTTTCCAGTGCGAAAACATGTGAGTATGATAGCGAATCAGCACGGGGAGAACGAGCATTTTCTTAACTATCTTTTAACATACTGTTCATCAAAATCGGTGAACTACTAAAATATTAGTGCCATCGTGAAGTTATCACAAAATCATGACTCTTTCGATTGAAAATGTTCATGTTTGGTATCTTCAGAATATTAACAACAATGAAATTAAACAAATAATAGATCAAATTGCCATGCAAAAGATGTGGGGCTGGTAAGTATTTTTCAATTAGGTTCAATAGTTCTTTTTCATACTTCTTTAACATTTTTTCTGATTTCTGCAATAGTACACAAACAATGAAGGTGAACAATCTAGCTGCTATAAAAGAACAAAGAAATGCCGTCACTAAGTGTCCTGTTTCGAACCTTCATTCATCTTGCATGGTTTTGTTTACCTTAAAGGAAATGCGAAAAATATTGAAGAAGTTTGAACTTATGTGAATATAGCTTACATATTCGTACTCCTCACATCAAAAGGATTCAGAGGATACTCAATATGAACATTTTTGATGAAAAAGTGAGACTTTAACATTTTCAAACAAAAAAATATCATTTGTCAAAAAGGTCAAAAAGGGATTTTGTGATAACTTCACGATAATACTATGTTCTTATTGGAAAATTGCGATTTGTGAATTGAGCGATTTTCATATTTTGAGCACTATACATATAAACCATCATCAGCCAAATGAAAATCGCAATCTACAGCTTTTGGTTAATACCAAAGATAAATAAATAGAAATCAGAAGTGAGCAGGAGTAAAATTCACAGTCTAAATTCACAGGTAGTGCTTGTTTCTGCCTGCACTTTGAAACCAGTCTACTTCTCCTGTTTAACAATTTGGCTGTCTTATTTGTCAGAATAAAACATTTTTCACAGAGGCACAAATCACATTTGGACATACAAGGCTTGAACGGCTTGCAACTCCTCCTTATTGACCGCACTACTTGAGGATTTTCGCTACCTTCTCTTAATTTCCGGTATTCTTTCTGAACTCAGTTAATTTTTTTGTCAAGAAGGGCTTTACAGAATAACCATCAAAAAAGTCATGAAGCCGTGTCTTCAAGCTCAACTGGAAGTTAAGATTCTTTCAAATACATGATGTCCTTAACCCGTAAATACCCATGGGTAGTTCCCATTGGACGAAAAATTTTAAAATTATGTGGATAGTGTATTAGACATCAGAGATCAACTTAATTAAATAAAAATTTAGATATCTGGTCTTCAGACAAAGTTAGGGCCGGTAGCAGATTTGCAACCATGGGCATTTATGCCACAATTGCAAGAAAATTAGAATTCACTTTTTTTCAATCAAATATTGTCTAATAAAGACAATCAAAAGACTTTGTTTTCCAAAGATCATCTCTATGTATTTAGGACTCAAAAGAGTTTCAAGCTGGATGGTGATAGCTGAAGAAACAGTTTCTGTTTCCTGTAAGACACAAGTAGACATTGCATTTCGAGCAGAAGATGTGAGTAAAAATGGATCTTGAGTCACAATTGTAACAACGTGCTCTGCTCTCCTTGTGGATCGGAAAATGATCGACACAATCATACCGAATGGCCATGTCGGTCCTGGAGCACCTTATTGCTGGACGTTTTCGTGCCGGGATCAGGTCCTCTAGAAAAGATGGCCGACCTAGTCTTTTCTGCAGCTTCACAAGACCGTCGGCTACTTGAAGTTGAAAGGTCTTCAGCGGTTCGGTCTGGAAAATACAGATACAGAAATGAAACCTACTTGTATACTATACACGGATTCAAAGATGTAGTTTCATCATTATCATAATACTCATACATATAGCCTATTTGTAGTGTTTCCATTGTCTATTGGAAATGATCAAGCTAACATTCATTATTCTCTATTCATGCACGAAAGATTTTTACAAGATCAAGAATTATATAAAGATCAATAAGTACGCGTAAAATAGAAACGACATGCCTGTGCGAATGAGAAAGATGAAATCAAATGACTTCATGTTCTGTTTAGGTCCTTAGCCTGCAAAACTGAACTGCAAAATCGAAATAAGATGCTTGAAATAACATGAGATTATATGAAATAAACATTGCTACGTCGAGAGGAAAACATGCATTCAGTAGCCTAAATGAACTTTGGGCTATAGGAAAAGAACAAACATGGACAGATAATGTTATTCTCGCATCCATCTAGCCTGCACGAAGTTTCAATGAACATGTATGTATATCTCGATTTCATGATGAAGAGGCCTAAGTGAATATTGGCGGTACTCACTGGTAATCCCATTTGTGAAGCTTCTCTCCTATAAAAAAGCCATGCATTCACCAATGCCAAATGCGTCATGTGATGCCAAATGAACATCGGCCACCGGATACTTCGAAACTTGTATTTGTACAATGACACAAGACTGTCCATTAGATCGATTCCTCCCATGAAAGCATTGTACTCCGTGATAATTTCTGGGCATGTAATGCTGACATATTCTTTCGACTTGCGGTCATATCGTTGAATTTGTCTTGATTCTTCGACTCCAGCATACGTTGAGATCAGATGGACAGAACGATTGTCGAACCATTTGACGGCAATCATATTACCATCTTCATTGACTTTATAGTCCGACGATCCACGCCCTTGGGCTTTTAGAGTTTTGTCTGATTCAAAATTGATCGGAATTCTGTTTTGTCTAAAGGTACCTGTGAAGTGAAATCCTCTTTCCCTCAGCTTGGTAACGAGGGGCAACGAAACAAAATAGTTATCTGCAAATATTTTGAACGGAATTCCAGTCGGCAGGCTTTCGCATAATCGCAAGACATGGTCCCCAGACACCCCGCACTCGCTAGGGATTTCATGCTTGGATCCAGTATACACTTCAAAGTCATAAACAAAACCGGATGAACCAGCTCTTGCGTGCACAGTGAAATGCCACTTGTGGGGTTTCTGAGGATTATATTGGCGTGGTCCTTTTTGCCCTTTATATGCTATTGAGATTTCGTCAACAGCCTGATGTTCTTCAGGCGATACCTTCAAAAAATTCTGACGCAGAAGATCGAGAAATGGCCGAATTTTCCAAGTTCTATCGTTTCTGTCTATGTTCTCGTCTGTGTTGTCAACGCAATGCAAGTAGCGAGATAACTGCTGAAATCTATTCCTTGACATAACAGAAGCGACTGGCTCGTACATGGTCTCCTGTGCAAAATAATCTTTGATGTTAGGCATCTTGACAATGCCCATTTTTAGTAGCATTCCAACAAACATTTCCATCTCTTTTGGATTGGTTCCCAACAACTGTGGAGCTTTTTCTTGAAAGAAATAAGTGTTTGTCTCTTTTGCCAACTTTTCGAAAATCTGATCACTGTAGAACATTTTGAAATATTCTAGGGGAGATTTCAAATCATTTGGCGTGTCGAATTCATGAGAAAACGTTTGACTATTAGGTTGAAAGTCTTTCTTTCTCCAACGTCGTACTTGATCTTTCTTTCTTTCTGTTCCTGTTGGCACAACCGCAATTTCATCCGAAGTATCTTCTATTTCTTCCTCACCTTGGTCGCCTCTATCTAGCACGTCATGAATCACTGCAAGAACAGTATCTTCTTCATCGGAACTTGCACCCTCGCCACTCTCATTTCCATCAAAGTAATCGAATGTATTCTGATTAGAACCTCGTACTCTGCTGAATGTGGAGTCGTTCAATCTTTCAATCGCGATTGCTTTGCTTTTTCGTGTTGGCTGAAAGAGAAGAATACTATCTTTCAGTCGACATAATAGTCAGCAATAACTTCCTATCCTAAAATAGTTCCACAAATTCTACATGCATTTTTATTGGGACCTATTGAATTATCACATTTCATAATCATGAAATGCGATATGGCCTACTTGCATGCTGTGTCGCACATGTAAGCTTATGGGCCCAACTATCTTTATGATGACTACAATCTAAGCCTATCAGGATTTTATAGTGTTACAAAACAGCAAGTCAACACCAATATTTACTGAATCTTCACGAAGTTTTATTCATAGCACGATAATGAATTTAGAGTCACATGGGAGAAGAGTGATAGCAAACAGCACGCATCACACACGTTTGTCTAACAGAAAGCCCAGCGGCGCACTAGTATGAGGTGCAGCAAACTGGCCGCTGACCCCCCAAGGTCGATAGGTCGAATCCTTTTTGAATGACTATAGCAGTCATCCTGATATTCTCTTTTAAAGTATTAGTATTGAATCTAGTATTGAACATTGTGCGATTATGTAGCACATTTGCTACCACCCCTGCAAAAAGTGATTGAATGCCCATTGTAGCACATTTGCTCCACCATCAAAAATATCCAACTCAACCTAATTTCCTCAGCCGCATTATGCTCTGTCCTTATTGTGTGGGTTATAAGCTTTCATAAAATGCATGATATGCCATATTAATTCGTTTGCGTCTAGAAGATTGACTTGTGGGAATACATACCTTGTCACCGTCGGCCATGATGGTATGATGAAACTGATTGTCAAATACGCGACAGCATCGAAAAAGGAAAAATAGCACACTTAAACTCGTAGCATGACGTCACATGATAGCGTCAGTATGAAATTTTCCTTCCTAGGCACATGGCTTGGCGAATAGAGAGCTTCAAATATCTGGTAGCGATTATGCTACCATGGGTATTAGTGGGTTAAAATATGTGGAAGATGTGATTTAATTCAATATCAGCAAGCATTTACTTCGTGATATTTTGTACTTTCTTCCATATCCTTCTCAACGATTGCACATTAATCATTGAAAATATAATGTTTATCTCATTGATTTACTGGGTATCTTTTACTGAAGAAGGTGCACTAAAATATTTGCTCAATCTCACAAGCATTTCAATAAGCCTAAGAAATACGAGTATTTATGGTTCATGGCTAGAAGACACTTGACCGACACCTTAAACATTAATGCTCCGATTGATAAATTCTTAGCCAACTCAGTCATGCATACGCAATCACACGGAATCTTTATTCTAAGAATGATTCAATAGATGAATTTAGCAATCTGCCCCTTCTGCATAGAATAAGTAAAAAACTATTTCTGCGTGATACATCGCGTGGCATAATGTTTGAAGTCATTTATTGTCGAGATAAGTAAAGGATGCCTTAAAACGTATAAAGAAACTCACAAAACTCATGTAAAGCTTTATTCTCATCAGGAAAACTTCTTTAACGAATCCTGAAAAACAAGAGTGATCTCTGCAAATATAGAGAATCTGCATTCAAATGGCAAACTTCAAACAAGACGGACCGAGTGTCAGGCCTGAGCCTATAAGTCAAAAATCATGGACCAGGAATTGGCCGAAAAATGAAAAGGGGATCGGCCCGGAATCGAACAAAAAACTCTGGCCCCGTTCGAGGTCTGTCTACCGGAAATTGTCTACCTTTTTACTGATGTTTTGAAACGTACTCGACCTTAACTTCATGAATGATTTATGAACATTTCACTGATATTTCAACCCTCTCAGACCTGATGGAGGGTTAGTAGACCCCGAAGCAGTAATTTATCTGCTTTACTTTTTTGATTCATGATATGCCAACCGGTCATGTCCATGTAACATTCTTGACGTTGACAAAGATTCTTCATGCGATGTTTCATTTCAGTTGAATCAGCAGAACATCCTGAGCGTATGAAAACCTTGCTTGCTTTGAAGAAGAGTGACAAGTTGGCAATTATCCGTCCTGACAAAGGAAGTTGAGTTCTATTGCTCGACCGTTCTTCACATGTCTCCAAGATGTCTGATATTATCGATTATCCAATCAAGCTTTTAGTGGACAGCTCATCACAAGTTTCTCTCTTATCTTCTGTCTCAGGACGTTATATCGGAACAATTTCGCTCTATTCTGATATCTTCCAAGTCATCAAGTGCCTCGTATATGTAGTTTGCCCAAAGTGCACAAACCCGCTGAGACCTATTCTCTCAATGACGGGTTCTCCTTTGTGCATAAAAATGAGTTAGTTGTGTGCGTCAGTTGGTTAGCTTGCATTCTACAACCATCAGAATCGCTCAAACCGGCTCAGTTTGAGCAATAGTCGGATGGCTTCCTGCGACATCCAATCGCTTTTCGCTTCTGTTCCTGCATCACAAAATACTAACATCATCGAGTAGACCATTTCTGACAATGGTATTGATACATGGATTTGGATAATGTTCGTGTGCTTCTTAAGTTATGTGCATCTGATGTACAATTTATTTTCGAAGGCAAGTGCTACCATCAGACAAATGGAGTTGGCACATTATATGCTGATATATTCGTTGGCTTTTTTTATCTGTTTAAACTTTTGTCTGAACTAAATAATTTTACTGATTTTTATGCACGGTATGGTGATGAATTATTTGTAATTTTGAAGTGTGATACAGATGTTGGACAGTTTCTACGTCTACTCAATGAATGTCATCGGGCCATCAAATCTAAGTATGAGGAGGAGAATGACGGTTCTCTTAGTTTTTTTGACGTCTTTTGTACTCGTCGACCTGCAGGTGGCGTTCAGACTTCTGCTTGCCGAAGCCGATCACCGAGCGTGACAATATGTTACTTTTTTCTTTGAGGAGGTCAAAGAAAATATCCATACAAGACATTGCGACCAGAAATGCTTAACAACAAATACGACGAATCGAATCTAAAATAACAACATTTTCAACAAACATTTTGAATCTGTTTCCGACTCATTCCTAAAACTATAGAGTAGGTATATTAGCAAGAGTAGCAACTCAGTATTAATTGAATTCCCAAAGTGTGTGAAGTTTCGATTTTGTTGAATGAACTCGAGTTGAGACCAGTACCACATGTGAATCAAGCCAATTTTTTCACTTCTGGAGAAATTCACCCGGACTTGACTAATCATGCTAGCAATACAGAACTAAGAATAGTATTTTATATATCCTCCGTGTCATGGCAATCTTAAAGAGGTAATGTTTGTTAAATTTGCAATTGATGGATCTTCATAGATTGCTTTGATATACCGTACATCCTCTTTGAATTTCTTACGCGTGATTGTATCACAAACTATATACTGTATCAGATTCAAGAAATGACACATAAATTTAGTGAATTATAAAATTTTGCCGATGAAAATTTAATCTAAAACTTGAAATCTCAGCCAAGAAGCACTATAAGATTCCATTATAATGCGGTTCATGAGATTTCCTTGATAATCAGCTTAATGTCTGCTTAATTAGGATACCCATTAGTTAATTTTCATTTCTTTGATATCCAATGAGTTTCATGCTTATACTTATAAAGATGCATCAAATCGCTAATATGTAAATACAGGAATAATTTGCAATATTATTTTTAGACCACAGGATCGTAATCTACGCAAACATTGAATCTTATGATAAAAGAATTTTCATTGCATGCTGAAATTTTTTGAGTCGGCACTCCACCTACTATAGGTAGACATACTGTGTATACGCAGTCTATGCTTAATACAATGCCGTGACAGCATCGAGTTGATGGTCAAGTTCAATACTAATTTTAAAATTATGACTGTTCTGAGCATTTAGTAGTGTAACTTACTTGACTTTGTTGAAGTTCTCATTACTCATGAAATTTGCTGAAAGTGGAAAGTAAAAAACCGATATTTGATGCTATTCTTCCTTGCTTTTTCCATAGTATGAGTATTAGTGGCAATTATAGATTAAGACAATAGCAAAGTCAACATCAAGTCTCATGCATCTAAGTTGGTTTGAATAGTTACATCAGAAGCATGAAATATGAATTTAAGCTTGAGCATATAGGCCTGCCCTGCTACACACGTTTGAAAATATTGTAGAACATTTTTGGAATCACCCTTTATGACTGAGATAGTAGCAGAGAATGCGCAGCTTACATTGTATTTCAAAAGTCTCTATTTGAGTTGCATTCACCGCCGCTAAACTATCCGAATGCAATCAAATACACCCGCAGCACTGTCTTTAGACGTTTTTGTGCGATAATTGATCAAAACGTCTCGTTTATCAAGTGCATCTATCACCCAGCAAACTATTTATGTCATATTTACGCAATATTTAGTAATTTGCGTAATTACGAACTTTTGTTTGGTTAACCCTTCGTCCTACTTACGTAAATGACCAGTTATATGATTCTATTAGTTATATTAACCGCAGAAGGGTCACATATTTTAAATTTATGAGTACACCGGTGCAACGAGTCGAATGCTTTAGGGAAGTAGTCAATGAATGCTATACAAATAACACACGGTATAGATATTATGCATGATAATAAGAATTCACAATGAAACAATGAAATAAATTGTCTTTTCTGTAGAAATGGCACAATGATTTTGGGAAATGCAAGCTCAAGATATTATTAATCGACCAAACGCTATGCAACAATTGCGCAAAAGATACGTAATTTATTTCAGAATCTGTCTCTACTAAAATTCGACGAAGACATACGTTGAGTTTACGTTGTGTGTTTATGGGCCATCAACTTCCGTCTGATTCTGAGAACATCAATTTTTGAAAGAAAAAGTAATTAGACTCTTGCATTGCTGCTTATTGTGACAAGCTGACCGAGTTGGTAGAGCCTGATGACGAGCATACGCCAACTGTGTTGAGTATTGACTTTGGAAACGATTGAATGAACTTTACTTGTTGTTATTACTAAAGTTCAGTTTACTATTTAAAGAAAGTACATGGTCAACTGGACAAGGGAAGGAAGGCCTTCCTACAGATCCGATCAAGCTTGGCTCTCAAAAACTTGCAGAATTAGTCTATAGTCCAATGTTCATGATTCGTTTCCATCTGCTGGTGGGAGCAGTCCATCTGCTTTCATAAGGGAAACCAATCATTGAAATTAAATAAAAGAAATTATTGAAACTGTATTTCACTTTCATTAAATCATTCTGCACTAGGAGTGCTCAATAAGTCAAAGATTTCGACATAGATGGAGGATATGAAGAGATTGAATGGAAAACGCGATAAGCGCCAAACTTGAAAAATCGCGATAATCCTGAGAAGTAAGTAGTGCATGAGGGGAGATTCTGGACGAATAAACAAGTCAAAGGCATTTTAGATTCTTAGATTCTTTCATTCATAAAGAGTCAATTTAACAACATTTCGACCTGCATCTTTTGGGACATGTTGATCCCGTAGCGGCAAAAATTTATAACCAAGGGAAAGAGGAGATCAATACGATTGTAATGGCACGCAATATCTACTACCATTCTAATACCAACCTCGCACGATGCCTAGAGCGCCAGCAAATTGCATTAGAATAAAGAAACTTTTATTTTGAAAACAATTTAGGAATGAAAGGGTAAAGTATCCAGTTTGGATGCAGACGCCGATAGGCTTATTTAGGGTACTTCAAAAGCAATATAGTATCGTATTTTCCACTTCTCGGACTTACCCTGGATTCATCTCACTTATTTTCCCCGGATTCAAGTGCGGAATAATCTTAGTTATTGACTGTTGGTCAATGTGCACTCATCGGCGCTGGAATGACGTAATCTTTCCCCACACAGTTGTCATTATCATGAAATGGAACCAACTAACTGGATTATCCATTATCGATTAGTTATCCATTATCATAACTGGAACCACAGACATTAATTACTTTGTCTGCGTGTTTAGGTGTAGAGATACTTGGTCTCAATACTGATTGTTACAATTCATATCGTATACATGCAATACAGCATAAATTGTTTTCAACCCTACATATCAAAATCTAAATCGACTTCTTTCGAAGGTTATCTTCCTATATTAAAATCTATATTTACATGCACATTGCTTTTCTTCGAAGTTTATCGAAGATTAATTTTCCTGCATCGAAATGGTGATATACATCGTTTCTCTCGCAGTTACCGGTAACCGGGGCTTACTTTCCTATATTGAAATATTTATCCTCATCGATCACCTCACCCACAGAGATAAAAAGTCTTATCTGCGTGTTTGGGTCTAGAGATACTTGTTCTCAGCACTGATGGTCACGGTCAGAACAAGTCGCGAGGGGACAAGAAGATCAATTTTTCATTGAACGTAATGCAAGTTTAATTCTGAGTTCTGACGAGCCATTAGATTGACCCCATATTTAGCGCATGTACAAAGTCAATAAATTTAGATCGCAAGGAGTCGAATGGCTTGACTGATATTTTCATTTCACTTAAGAGATAGGCCTATTTCTGCAATGCGAGCGCTTGGCCAATCACACAAGCCAAAGATAGACGAATATCTATGTCAATCTCCATCATTTGCTACTATTGATTACAATGGCTGGGATAGGAATACTAGTATGTCCGCTCTAGACTAACCCCCACTGGAACACATCAAATGTTTTGAACTTTTATCCAAAGTGTGATTACAACTTTGTAAGCATCCGCTGTTTATCGCGCTTTGCAAAAAAAGCTAGCAGATTTTTGATTGTGTAGACGATGTGTCGATCAGACCATTTCAAATTGCAACGCAAATATATACGTGATAAGCTATTCAATTACAATGAGTTGAAAAATTACTTAATAGCTTGATATTTTCGACACAGCAAGAAAATCACAGTTTTCTCAAAATGAATGTAATAGCGCTAATCACGCTTTGCATTCAAAATCTTCATCTGTTCCTTTTGTTTGTCAATTTTGTAGTTATCATTTTACAGCTCGACTTCTTTCCGTGACGTGAAAGATTAAATATCCCTTCAACTTGTTGTGTCATTGCCTTGAGGCAACAAACGATCCACAACAATCGACATTCCATGTCCTCTAGCGAGCAGCACTTAATGATTAATTGAGTTCATCTTCGAGTTTCCGTCCTCAACTCGCATTGCAACCGATAATTATTTGCGTTTGAGTCTCGAGTATGTTTGAAGTCGCGAGTTGTTTTGTTAAATCTGTATATCCCGCGCTTCGGTCAGATGCTGTGATTTTCTATAATTTTCCTTCTCACTCCTTTGTGAGATTTTTCTATCATGCACTCATTTTTCAAGACATGTTGGAGACTCTTAGTATATGATTGTCATCCGCGGAAAATCGTTACTTTCATTTCATTTACGTTCAAGTTGAAGATTTACATATCATTATCATGCAAAGTCATTTCAATGCGAGGGTTTTATGAACTTCCAATAATCCTTTAAGCGATCATGCATTTTATATAATCGGGTGACTATTTCATCAAAACATTATGCTAATTCGAAAATGATATTTCTTTGAATTAAGCATTTGATTGAATTGCCTCAAAATCCAGCGACTTGCTATTGCAATAGATAGCAATAAATTTATCGGCCAGAAAATCTGAACAGTAACATTGCGGTATATTTACTTGTGCGTACATATATACCATGGTTGGAGCCGGCCTCCCCCAACCATAGATTTTGAAGACCGGCGACTGCTCGTCAAAACGGTCGGTCGTTTAATTCAATTAGGCCTAGATCGACTGTTGACGAAATTAATTTTGCAATAGATTTCCACATTGCAAGAGTATTAAATGTAGCATTATTTAAGAATAGATCTACCTATGTACTGTGTAGCATTAGTTCGATTGTATTCGGTATAGTGGAGTGTCTTTGCAGTTCTATTGTCTACCTCCTTTATCCACTTTCTATTTCCAATTTCCATTTGTCCACCATCACCGCTACCAACAATTAATGTCTTACGTAATTGTAGTGTGTCGTATTAGGTCAATTGTAATCGGTGCAATAGTATCATTGCAGTTCTGTTGTCTAACTCCACTTTTCCATTTTTTATCCTTCGGATTCTGGTTGTTTTAGAATATCCATTCTTAATTTCCTTAACAAAGAGAAAGCTCAGATTTCTATGCGGTTTTTGCAATCAGCAGCATTATGAAATAATACAGAATGAGTCTGAAAAAATTTTATTCGGTCTTTGTGTAAAATCTTTAACTATTGGTGACCATTGTCCTCTTCTATTTCCACTGCCAGCATCTGTATTCGGTACAGTGTATTAGACGTCTATGTTGAAAGGGTATGCGGCATTACTCGGAATCTAACTATGTTAATAGTATATGCAGCAAGAATGAGTAGCGCTAAAGGTCTTAAGATTTACATTTTTACCAATTATTGGTCCACAACTGATCAACTTTTTTCGTTGCCACGAGAAATCTCCATTGAATTCTTTTAAGAACTGCTTCATCTAATGGCTACAGCATCATTGCATTTGTACACCTACGGATTGGAGAACGTCAGCAGTCTACTTCAATTAATTATTCAAATTAGTAAGCATTATATCATGTTAAAAATGACTGTTGTGGTGATTTTCATAATCGCATGAGAATATCGATTAAGACTACTATTTTTATGAAGCCTCTCTGTCCAGTAACCGACTGCGATTCCAGGACTGCATTCCGATTCCTACTAGACAATGCTTCAGAATTCACTCGCGACTGGAGGCTGGTTTTTGTCGACCATCTTGATCTGTCTCACACAAAGGGTCACTGCATAATTTTTGGTGGATCTTTTCTTGACATCAGCTTTGATATTCATAAGACGGACTAGATGCCAACCGAAGAACATTACGAAACGATATTCCTACCATCACGACAGGTGAGGAAAGTCGATCAGTTCAAGTACTTGGGATCTGTGATAGATATAGAAAGCACCATCGACGAAGAAGTCAATAGAGGGATTCAAGCGGCTTCGGGGAGCTTCAGAAGACTAACAAGGGTGCTGTATGACAAGATGCCGACAAAATTGAAAGCGAAAGTCCACACAACCATGGTACGACCAGTGATGCTGCATGGAAGCAAGTGCTGGGCAGTCAACGAAAAGAATCGCCGAAAGATCGCCGCAGCACAGATTCGCAGTGCACTCGGGATTCATCCTATTGATGGGATCATTCGGTGGCGCAGACTGAGGTGGTACAGTCACGTGTTATGGAGACCTCGCGAATACCAGACCCAACTAGCATTAGGAATGCCTGTGACAGGGCCACGAAATAGAGTGCGGCCAAAGAAAACATGGGGGCGTCAAATGCTAGAGGACATTAATATCATTGGAGCCTCAAACGCGGATGCAATGGACCATTCGAGATGAAAGAGGAAAATTAAGGCGCCCCTTCACTACGACAAGGCCTTTCAAGGTGAGCAAGGTGAGCCTTTCTTGACATCAATCGGAGGTTAAGTGGTCAGCAGCTGATTAATCGCAGCAGATCACCTCTGAATAACTGCTCATGTTGATACACGCATCAAGCGCACTCGAGGAGCCTTGTTCTGTCTCATTATTGCGGGGATATTTAGTTGAAATCTCAGTCCCACAAAACATTACTTTTATCATTATTTTTTAATTATTTATTATTATTTATTTATTATTATATTTTAATATTATTCAGTCGACAAAACATTAATTTTGGCGCTCGATAGTTCACTAGGTGACATGCCACGTGTAATTCACGCGTAATTACGGAACACCTCAGTCATCCGTGGTTAAGGACATTCTATTCTTCTATGCGCGTAAATACGCGCTGCACTAAGAGTCAGAAATCACTTGATCTGATGCTGTTAAAACATGGGGAATGTTTATGAATACGCGCGGGCGAGCGTATATAGTTTGGGCGTCGTCTACGATTGTCTGCGTTGCCGCTTGAACCACGGATGAACCGCTAAGCATGTTTTGTCTTCCCTGAGCATGAAATTGAGGTCCTATCACATTGTTTGGCCTCTGTGCTTGAATTCTCGAAAGCGGATAAGGATAAGCTTAGCTTGAGCTAGCGATAACCGTTGTCTCAAGGTAAAAATGTTAGCCTTATCCCCTTATCCCAATTCTCGACACTGTCTTGCGCTTAGCTGGAGATGTGAACACGTGTGGCTTATAAGTAAGTCAAGGTTGCTTGATGTTACGTAGTCACCATAACGACTGCATCAAGAAGGAAATATCCCGTGTTCCGATCTGTGTTGTGTACATTTATCTGTGAAAGTGACTCACTGACTGCCGACAAATTTATCTATCTTACCGACCGAAATAGTTATATCCCAATGGAAAAACTTGGAAAGGACCCGATATGAGTAGTGATGAGGAGATCGTGGTTCTGATCGCAGAATTTGAAGTACGCAAATTAATTGTCGACTGTGATCAACGACCGGTGGAGTCCAACAAGAAGAAGAACGATGCCTGGGCAGAAATAGAGTCGAAGGTGGATGCAGTACCCGTACACCCGCGTTCTCTACAACAACTCAAAGTCAAATTGAAAAACATAAAATCTTCTGTGAAATCGAAGCACACAGAGAGGAAACGTTCTGCGAAAGGAACAGGAGGTGGACCGCCATCGAAAGTGCGTTTTACAGACTCAGAGGAGAGATTGGTGGCTCTCTATGGCGCATCCGCAGCGTGGTGTGGAATACCTGGAGGAGATGGAGATTCAAATTTGTTCCAAGGACTACCAGAATGGCCGAAGGAGAATGTGCCTCCTCAGCCAGCTTCGACTCATGCGGAAACTCATGGCGAAAGCAGCAGTGAGGATGAATCAGGCCAAAGTTTGGCCAAAAGTGAGACGTCTACCGTGAGGCGAGCTTCCCGACCTTCGACATCATCTCTTCGAGAACTTCAGTTCAGGGCGTTGGAGACCCAAATTGAAGCAAACCAAGAGACTATTCGTACGATGCAGGATATACGTAACATTTTAATCCCTTCTCTTGTTGCAAGAGGTGCTTTTACTGACCAGCTTCTTGAATAAATTTTTATTTTGTGCATACATTATATATTTGTTGAATGGCTTGAGATGTTTTCCGACTTGAAGATACAGCTAGTATAAATGGAAAATTACAAACTTAAAAATGGGAATAATGAATAGATTACGAGAATCTGAGACCTAAATTTGAAACACATTTACTTATATTACATGCAAATGATTTCATCTTTCCTGAAAATTACATACATAGAATTATTATATTATATTATAATTATTATATTATACATATACATTAGATATGTATAAGTTAATAAGATAATGTCATATTAGAATCTAAAAAGTACGATATCTTATCGTAGCATAGGCCTATGTGTATAATGTCACTAAATATGACAAGTTTTAGTATGAATATCTAGCTGAATAATTAAAAGCAAAAGGCACTGTCTTTCCACATAATTTATGTAGATTATATACTTATCCCGGTTTGTATCTAAAACTGTGAAATACTAGATATACCTACGTATGCTACAGAAACAAATTATACCTATGAGCAATATCAAATAGAAACTGAAGCGGAATAAGAACAGTGCATGTATGTATATGCACATTATTGTCTAAAGAAGCGAATTTATAATGCTGAATTAAAAATTGTACATCTGCAATTGAAATCAGTAGATCATAGAATCATCAGTCAGTTTAAGAATGATCAGGCGTAAAAGCGTTGTCAATCAATGATTGACGGTGATGATTTCCGTTCTGAGCACTACTACCAAGGAGTTCGGAGGGTGGTTGGTCATCAACTGGAATGTTATCATCAATCTTATTCTGCTTCGATAGAACCGCAATATTATATAAAACTGCACAAGCACGTATATCAACTACAATGTTGCTTATTTTTCGTCTGTTTTCGCAGTATAATAAATGAAAGCGTTTTTTCCAACGTCCTATAGTATTCTTGACCAAAACTCGAGTTCGTTTCAATGATTTGTTGAACTCTTTCTCCGCATTAGAAATGGGATTCGACAAAGGTGTCATAAGCCGTCATAAGCAGTTTCGCAGAAGATAAGCTGAGTCTCCCAAAATATAACCATGGAAGGGTGAGGTTTCCATATGCTCCCAAACAGGACTTTGTCTCAAAATGAAAGCATTATGATATGATCCTGGCCAATTAGCGTATACATTGGTAAAAAATCCCCTTGCATCACAGACCACTTGAACATTCAAAGAATGATAGAACTTTCGGTCTACATATTGTTGCTCAGCACTTCGTATTCGAATATGAGTTCCGTCAACCACGCCTATCACATTCGGAAAACCAGCTTTTGAATGAAATGATGTCTTGACGTCTATCAAGTCATTCCGCGAAGGCCATTTCACATACTCATCGAAGAGGTTTCTCAGACAGGCTCCTACGTTGGTCACCGACCAAAAAGCAAATGATTGACTTACTCGCATGCCAAATCCTGCATCGAGTTGAAATTCGCCGGTTGCATAGTAGCGGAGAGCAATCGCAAGTTGAATCTCATTGTCAAAGGCTTGACTACGCCGGGTCGGTCTTCGTAAGTCATCGTCAATTAATGCACAAATTTGCTTGAACGTCGTTTTGTTGAATCGAAATAATTTATAAAATAGTGTCACATAAGTCATATATTTTGAGTCTTTCAGTAGTTACTGTGGAATCCGCTTGATTAGAATACAAGTCAAAGTAAGCTGCCATAATGAATGACACTGTAGCAGCGTGCTTATCCTGATCAAGACATGATATGCATTTCCCTTATCGCGAACTTCAGTCTCCTTAGCTAGAGAAAACCTATCGCCTTTCAAGAATTGGGTTATCCCCAGCTAAGCTCTGGATAACCTGTGGATAGCGTTATCCTTAGCTCGAGCCAATCCTTATCTGCTTTTGAGAATTCAAGCACTGATGCATGCAGACACATCAGACGCAAAGTTTATACAACAGGACTGCCGACAGATGTTGCAGCAAAGTGACGCATAGCCACGGATGTTTAGGGTCATGTGTAATTGCGCGTGATTGAGCGTGGCATGTCACCTAGTGTTCTGCCAACTCTCCTTTTCTGATGTGCAGTAGTACCACTAAGATTACCAAACATAGTGCGGCTAGAAAAATGCCAGACTTCAAGTAGCTCGTATTAAGACTGTTCTGCGTTTGCCACAAAGTGCTTATCATACCGACTTGTTGCTAGTCCTGGGGATAGACCTACCAAGAGTTCAACAAACTTTACGAAAAAATGCCCTAAGTTCGCTTGCCGGGGTATTCAAAACTGAAACTCGACTTCGTCAGTTTTTTTATTCATGGGACAGCGTTAGTCAAGGACATAAACGATGTTGGTGGGACTTTTCTTCAAATTACGAGTATATTGGAAACGTGTGGCAACTCTTTGACGACGCTGATGAATGCGACAAATGGAAACATTTCAAAAACTTTATAGCTCATAGTAATGGTTAAAGTGGAATCGTTGGCGGTATACGGACATATTTAAGGCACGATGAACCATTCCGAAGCCTGGAGAGATCTACTGGCTGACTCTCCTTTCTGTCGTTGCTTCATTATTTTCATATATTAGTTGTAAATTATCTCTTATGACACTGAATAAATCCTGAATCGAATTAAATATACATACCAACCTATTAACTCCAATATCATAAGCCGGTACTCATTAAATAATGCTTTTAGCACTCTACTGACAAGTTTTCTTCTAAGTTAATGCGTCTGCAGTAATTAACAAATGCTGCTTTTTGCCAAGACAAAGTACATGGAACAACTAAATAAAGAGTTGCGTCCTCACTTGGAAAATGAGTGTGTGAGACGTTAACTAGACCTGCTGATGATTCTTGACATTGGATGAAATGGCAGCTGTTGAGTTTTGTTACCATCTTTCAACTGAGGGTGCAACTCAATATTGAATAATTTGAATAATTGAATATTCGAATAGCTGACTGGTAATTTTCCGACAATTCATTTTAATCTTACGGGTGCGTTTCAAAGGCGTGTCTATTGCACACCGATCGGACGATCGGAGTTCTTTTAATTTAAAGGAATCGCAGTGAACAGAGAATTTCGAAGGAATGTATAGCAATCCCCAAGCGATGAAAGAGTAATTTTGCTAATCATGCAATGTCTTAAAATGTTTCAGTTATTATATGCCAATTGTTGAACGATTACTTCAACCAAACACTTTAACAATCTATTTCTATGCTTGATTGAAACCATACAGCTTCAAAGCATGCGACGTTTTTTCAGCATCGTTGACAATAAGACACACTAGAGCTCCGCACATTCACAAAGGATGGATGCTTAGGCCTTGAATACATGGCATCATTAAATGATTGTGTACCAAGATTCCACCAAGTAACGCTTTCATCTCCTCCATTATCATTTGGTTCCCAATTATCCCATCTGAATCCTTCTGTTGGAATATTGATTTTCGACGTGTACCAATACCAACCGTCCGATTTACTTGCTCCCTTCTTTTGCGTTCCTCCAACACGAAGGTATCGAGAAGATGCCCACTGAAACACATGCGCCTTTAACGTACGAGTATTTAGCTCAGCTTGTGTTGTTAGTTCAGCTAATTTTGCACCATCATCTTGACAATTCTTTTCAGCTTCCCACCAGAAAGTCTTTGTTAGATTTAGTTTGTAGCGCGAAGTTTACCATCTGTAAGAATACTCTGAAGGACAGCTTTTAATTGTTGATCCCTTGATGTATATCCATATCTCCGTAGTGGGTATTAGAGGACTGGTCATTTCTATTTTGAATATCGGTAAGGCGATAATAAGTCGCAATAGATATTCACATGAATGACCGCACATTTGGCTTCGAGCATGCAAAGTTTAGCGTAATCTTTTGCTTCAAAGACATCAAAGATGCGAGCAACCGGTTGAATAGTGGTGAGATATGACTGCGCAACGAAGATCTTCTTGAAACTATTAACACAATTATCATTTAAGCAATTTATTAGACGAAGGATGATAACTGAACAGGTGAAAGAGAGTACTTGAATGTACAACATAGTGAATGGCTGAATATGACTGGAATGATTATTTGGAAAGTAACTTAGAAGAAGAATGATAGCTGTTACAATTTTGCCAAAACATATTCGTTCATCGTTGTGCAGGAATTTCGCCTACGCAATATGACAATATAATCAACACTGCTTATTGGCTAGTTCATCAAAATTTTTTCCTTGTTAATTATGAGCAAAGTAAGTATATAAGGGAAGTATGGAATCAATGGTTGATTTGTGGCGACAGCTATGATATTACTTTTTCGCCAGCTCTTATAAGCATAGAAATTAACAATACCATAGAATACCACTTCTATGCTTATAAGCAGTTTTATTTGATATCGCAATTGACAACGGAATAGTATTGAAATATTGAATGGAAGGGACTGAATAGCTATGTCAAAACTATGAAGTAGTGAAAAATTACATAATTATCCGTAGACATCTGGAAGACAAAAACATGAGATGAAGATCCATTTCTATGGTTAAAATGCTAGATTCGATTTGGCATAGAAATTAATTGATTATTAAGGTACTTAATGAACGACTACAATCCACTCTGTACGATTTAAGGGGGAATTACACTTATCCCAAAAATGTATGTTATCTTTTTATATAACCAAGCAAACCTCTTATCATACTGTAATAAATGTTTCTATTGCGTAAGTTAAGAAAAGCAATTAACCTCATGATAAATGCTGATATTTTCAAAGGATTATAAAATGTTGCTACATTATCGAAAGAGACCTGATGAATTGATTATACTTCTGATTCTTTGAAGTATAAATATTTATTGGTATCAACTGCGCTCTGAGGAATGCTCGTTCAGTCTTCGACCTTCCATGGATTGTCAAGTCCTTCAAACAATTACTTCCACCTGTTCTTGATACTTTCCTGTTCGCCAGATCATATCACATATGTTCGATAGGATTAAGATCTGTTAATCTTGATGGCCGTTACTATCTTTCAATTACTTCTAGCATGATGAGACTGATCAGCCAATGATGAGCTCTGTTTCATGAAAGATGGAATCCGACGGTCTGCTGACGATGCATAGAGAAAATACTCGGGGTATTAACGTAAGTATTCACGTTTTTCTAATTTTACGAAAGTTTTCAGAATTTGTAGCTCACTAAGATCATAAAGTCAGATCACTCCCAGAACATCTATTGAACTAGCTTCCTATACTTTGTATGCCCTATCTGGAGTTCTCAGCTTCATTCGCTCATGCGTTCTTATGGACTTGAATCCGCCTGTCATCCCTCAATCTCCGAAATTTTCTCTCGTTCGCAAATATCACCTTCCTCCAAATTTCTCTCCACTCGCAATTTTTCGCAACCAATCTTTCTCTTGTTCTCGCAACGAATGGTCTCCGTTTCCTCATACCGGCCTAACATTGTGCAGACTGTTGTAGACCGCTGCAGAAGACAATCGCTCATTCCAGATCATTAGTAACTCTACTGCGGATAAAGTTTTGATATTCGGAAGATAGAGCCTAAGAAGTGGGCGGTTGCTGCGTGCGTTGGATTTCTTTACTATCAGCAGAGCATTTTTTATTCACTAAATATCACTTTGTGTATCGCTCTCTCTACCCTAAACTTATTCGTTTGCCAAAAGTGAGATGTTAAACAAATTCTGATATTGACATCCTCATTACAGAAAAGCCAAAAGCCAAAAGCCTTTACTATAAGCCATCTTTTCTTTAGTTCCCATCATTTTTCTCTTTCAATTCAATGACTAACTTTTTCATGCCATATAGAGTATTCAATGTTTTCATAGATATATTCAAATTGGCAATTTTATAACAATGTCACCTATCAACATTAGAAAGCAATTCAAAAGGTGACAGACATTTTTGGGATTAGTGTATGATTGCATTCATGTACTGTGTATGAACGTGTTTACAATCTTTTGCCAACTGAACATCTGAAAATCCTTGTATCGAATCTAGAAATACTTCATTTTCTTATTGATAACCAGCTGTACATACATTCATTGATCAGTTTTTGATTTCCATTCATGAATGTATGTTGGAAACATGATGGACCTTATATACTATTTTAGTCCTAATTTTTTCATTTGATTATGAAAGTATCCTATGTGAAATGTAATATTTTTTTAATTGACATCCTAACATCTCATTTTCTTCTTACATCAGAGTATTCCCTTGTATTTCCTTCTATGATCAATAGCAGTATTTGATTATCCATGTCGAGATAAAAAATTATGAAGAAATAGTCAAATTCTGAAATGTTGTCACTAGATTATCGATGTATCACGTAAATGACTGTTTTTGTTAGTGATGAAAATAATGAAAAATGATGAATGACGCTCCAGCCTTAAGCTGCAGATACTTTGTATTAATTGCATTCGAGTATATTGAGCAATTAATACAATAGTTCCTCGGCTTCCGGCAAATCACTGAAAAGTAAAATTATATTCACAACAGAAAAGGAAAGCAACACGAAACATTCAGATGCATATGAAAGCATTTGGGACGCAGCTTTGATTTCATCGGTTGGAACATCATAGGATGCATCAATTCAAAATAGGCCTTCAACCGAAATTTGTATTATAAAGCTATATAGAATAAACCACAAAACGTTTCACTTTTGATTTGATCACTTGTGCCAATTAAATTTCGAGTGCTGCTCATTCAAGTTTATGTCTAGACGTTGCGAATAATTATCAATTAATTACACCGTACATGTTCATCTGACATCGGTATTAAGCATTTCAAAGTGCAGTATAGACTACGGAATACTGATTGCCTCATACTGCTTCACGATGTTGAAAAAAATGCACATATATAGGGCTGATCAAAAGTAACTTCCTAATGCAATATTTCAATTATATTTCAATACTCCAAGAAAGTAATAGACATGAATAGCATTTTTTCATGACGGAAATTTACTGGGCATTCAAGTTCATGACAAATTATTTTTGGCAGCAAAATCTCTCAGAATTTTTATTATTTCGCTGTGAATACCCCGCTGTTGCTCCTCTTGCGAATATGTAGGCTATCTTTGTTTTAACAAATTATATTTCACCTACAGGCCTACTAATAATTGCTTCAGCATGACTTCTAAAATTTTCCGTGCGAGCAGGTGAATGCAGCGCACACCCATAAAAAAAATGTTTTTTTGTAGTTAATATCATAAAATAAACGTAGCATAGTTATTTTGGACATTTTCAAATCATAATAAATATAAATTTCGGTTGAAGAAACAGCTTTTCTAAATTGATCAAAATTTGATTATTAAGCTTCTGTTAAAGGCTTAAATAAAAAATATTGCAACAAATGTGTCAGACTCATCACAATACAAGTTTTTAGGTATTCGATTCATCTAACGGCCGATACAGTGCAACCGATTGTGATGTAATCAACTAGATCTGTAAGTCATCACTACCACAAATTGGTTGCCTACCACTGACATAGGTCATCATGTCATAGTGGCTATCATTGAGCAAATAAACAGATTTCTTACCAACAATGACTGATTCGCCCTAGTTTACCGTATGTCAAAAAAGCTTCATCCGAATAACTAAGCAAAGGAATCAATGCCCGCTTCAACATTTTGAATATACCTACTCCTAGAGATTAAACAAGTGCATCAATTTGTACCTTCTGATATGCCTACCACTGCTCTCAAACATGTTGATTTCACATCAAATCAAAAACTGTACAATTACTGAAGAATAATGATGATCATGTGGAAATCGCGGACGAGCAGCGACTACGAATTGCCAAGAAGACAGATTCAGTATATCATTACATGTATATGCTAAAAAAATTGATACTATGAAACTTTGGTAACGTGTTCAGTGGACAACCACTTCTAAGAAGCAATTGCTTAATTCTAACGATGATTACCTAAACAAATTATGCGGAATATTTGAAGTGATCATGCAAAAATATAACCGCTCAGCAAAGACAGTTACCATTCCAACGAATTGTTGCGTCTGAAAACCTCACTGTAGAGTCATGACTGCTGGTATCCACTTTTACGTGGGAATAACTTGGCCTCAGTTGTCTGGCTATTTACACGCTATTTCTTTCTCTAATAGGCCTACTAAAATTGTTATTTAACGGTGTTCGTTATTAAACATAGTAACTTGGAAGAAGCTTTTCGTATAACATTCATGCTGCGGTAAACTGGGTTGAATCGGATCAGTTGTGCGAAATTGATCTTGATGCCCTATCATAATTGGCATGGCGGAAATTATTGCACCTTATATATACACTTATCGTCTTTACACATAGTTTCATTATATGCCAAAAAATTTGACCGACTTTCTGATCCAATTGATTGTGTCAAACTTTTTTTACAAGATCGACCATTAGACAGAGTGTTTTTCAACCTTGAACATCATCATGAACGAGGTTGTGTGGACTATGTAGTTAACCATCACTGAGTTGCCACTTAAAAATTATATTTACTTTTACTAAATGAAATAAATGTATAACCGTGGATGGGTGATATCAACTGCATCAGTATGCACGAGTAATGACTATACTCGTGTTGCAAAACTTTGAGTTGATTCAATTAACTATCATTAACATCAACTTACCAGACGCCATTTCACGTACAGATCATAATGATTCACTGAACAGCAAAATTTAGAACATCGTGCGCCTTGTGAACAGTCACAGTTTCGACTGTCTGTCTGCTTCCTTAGTTAATAAAGCAATCAGACAGCGACTAGGCATGACGTCACAACAGTGAAAGCGTAGAGTGATTTGTGTCGGAACATCTCGCTCAATTATCATGAAGATGGTGGAATTTCCGGCAACTGGTGCACTCAATGTATGAACACAGATATCAGTAAAATAAGAGCATGACGGGCTGTTTTAGGACAAGCGCAAGAGTCACGTGCGTCAACCACGCGGAGTTGATCTTCACTGGCAGATGAAACGTTAAAGAACCATCCAAAGCACAAAAATGTTGCTAAAATAGCGAGCAAATATTCCTTTCTTCTCATTCCAGGAAATATTTGTATTAGATGCATCTTCAATATGTAGATTAACAATATCTGAGAGCCAAATGACACAATTTCTCCACTGTTTCATCTATAAAGCCATATTATTCAGAAATGACACGTTCAACATCAAAATTGATGTGAAAAATGAATAAAGCAGTAAATTTTATGTAGGAATCACTAGAAAAATGAAGTTGTCACCAAATATTTTAGCCACAGCGACTTCTTGAAATTGATGAATATAAATATCTGAAAATTATCTTGGCGAAAAAAGATGGCGGATTTGTCGCCACTAAAAATACATTAGAGTAATGGGGAGTTTCCACACTTGATATATTTAAACACTTTGATTATGAGCTAATTACTAAAATTTCTACCTCTGACTAGTGAAATTCAATGATTTGAAACTTGAAAGCAAAAACGAAGCAATGAGAAAGGAATGTAAATTTTATAAAATTGGCTATATAGGATGTAAATTAACTTCTTTAAGATGTCACAAACCTTTACATTTGTTGAAAGAGGGTATAAGTGTCGCTCAATCTTCGAGCTCATTGAACTTGAGCAGCTGCAATAATGTCGCCTCTCTGACTGAAAATCTAAAATAGAAAAAATAGAATAGTGAAAGACAATTTGGGACTTTATCCTTATCGCATTTCTTTACATCAGGCAATCACTGCTGAGGATAAGCAGAATCGAATGAAATTTGGTCAGTGGTTAATGAGCAATAAAGATTTAATGCTTGAGATTATTTGGAGTAACGAAGCAATATTTTCAGTGGATGGTTCAGTAAATAGGCATAACTGCATCATTTGGGCTAGTGAAAAGCCTACTGTGACTCTGACTCTGTGTCTCCATTCACCATGTGTTTTAGTATATGCAGCTTTTTCTCAGTGTATTAAAGTTGAGTTGTTTTTCTTCCCCGACACAGCCAATGGCAACAATTACAATGAAATGCCGAAGAACCACTTCATTCTACAATACCAATTGAAAGGATATTACTAAATTGCTAAAGTCCATAATCTAAAGGGTATGGTTGTCTACGGTTGGATTTAGGGATTTAGGGTTTTATATAACACAAATTAACGATCTCTTTTAGTGTAGAATACATGCAACACATCATGCAAGTTACATTGATAAATCACTAAGTCCATAGCATAGTCAACCCTATGACAAGACTTAGCGTTTTATATGTTAGCAATATCTGTTCATGTAGAATGTGACTCAATGAGTTTAGTCAGATAATGTATCATCAACTTTATTCACCTAGTTATTTGATGGAGAAAGTGTGAGATAGAAGTGAAAGTGATCTCCTAAAGTGTAGAACACATCGTAGTAGCATTGTAGGAATAAGTAAAGTGAAAAGTTATGTCGCATGAAATGAGTGATGCAAGATTAGCTCGCATTGAAATGAATTGGTAGTGTAACAAACAAGCTATGTGGGATTCAGCATATGTTTGAAGGCAAGCGCTGTTAAAAGGTTTTGAGATGACTTGAATTTTATCGCGTCATGTTCATGGATGTAACAGAATGAATGTCTCAACTGGTTGAGTGTATAAGATAGAACACATAACATAGTTGTTGTGCCATACATCCCTCTCTTTATTCAGACTCCATTGTCTCGAAAAAAGGACAGAATTAAGGTCAACAAAAGAGTTTATTGCGTCTCTAACAGCCAGTCAGCCACTCACACGTTTGAAATTTTCATGTATTAAAATGTCTTGTGTATTTCTTACTACTTTCACTGTGGGTGCTTTCAATTTTTTATATCAGGTGCTGGCCTACCTTGCCTGACGACTGTTATTTTTTTAGCATATTCCCTTTCGGACGAAATAAGGCGCGATTATGAGCTCATCTACAATACTAAACATAGCGTCACATCAATCACGTAAAAACAAATTATGGAATCCTACCGAATCTGGCTTTCGAGTCAGATGTATTACTCTGCACTCATTGGCGAACGCTCATCATCTGATCGCAGTCTTTCTCTGAATGTCATCATCGGCTGTTGGTTAAGGTGCTACCTCTCTGAAAAGCAACGAATACAGCAAAAAATCTGCTGCCATGCCAATGAGACAAATTCAATTTCATTGCAAAAGCTGTAGAAGGGCATGCGCTGTTTGAACTAGCGTGTGTGTTTAATTGTTCGAAAAAGCAGCTGTAAAAAGCTTTCACTCTGAGCGTCTGATATTGAAACGAAAAGCTGTGCACATGTTGATCGAGATGTTTACTAACATACGGGGTTCTCTACGTGTTCTTGATTAGTGGCCTGCATTCGGAGTTTTTTCAGCTTACTTCCAGGGCGTGCGGTTGACAGTGGCAGTGATTGCAACTTATGCGTATCATCAATTCATATTTTCTCTGACTGATCCTCGACTTAATAAGACATTATGATGAAGAAGATTAATAGATTTAGACATGCATTCAAATCAATTACCAATTCATTCATTGCTGCGTGACTTATCCAATTGATTTTATTGCATGCATGAATTATTACACCAATACCTTGATTCCCCGACCGCACTCGCCCGACCCAGGAATCGAACCGAAGTCCTCGATGGAGACGAGCTCGCACCTCCTTCACTAGGCCACGCTGACGTTGGTTTCTTTTACCTACTTAATAGGTGTCATTCTCTTTAGATATTCAATGAACTGCGACAGACCTTTATTGTGAATGAATTATTGCCTCTCCCCTTTTCTTTCGTATTTCAGCTCTACAGTTTGCAAAATGTGATGTTTGGCACTATTTTGTGAATATCGACTCTATTCTGCTCATTTCATGTTCATGCGAACTTATTTTGCAAATAAACCATCAATATTTAGACCATAGAGTAAGCACATAGTATATCGACAGAGTGTCGACTCAAAAAGGTAAATGAAAATGAAAATGCTTATATAAAGGATTCACTTTTTTCGGAGATTATGTTCCTGCGGACCAAAAAAAATATTTGAGCAGTTTTTAAAAAGCTAAATTTTGCAACTTATTCCTGTGTTTATATACTATCGACATGAACGCGATATATAAGTAGTATGAAACATGTTGGCAATCAAAATGAATGAATATTTGCTAACAAGCATCTTAATTAAGCGGACAGAACTTAAGTTGATTATCAAGGAAATTTCATGAACCGCATTATAATGCAAGTCTTCATGGAAAATTTGAGATCTCATTCTGCTTATTGGCTGAAATTTCTGAAGTTCAATTTTAATTGGCATGATTTTATGATTCACTAAATTAATATTTTATTTCTTGAATCTGAATAGTAATGTGGACACATTTACATTTTTTAAAGTTAATTATGATCATTGTCTTTGATTATGATATTTTGCTCTTTCAGTGGCAGGTTGCCTGTGATATGATCACGTCTAAGAAAATGCTCTAATTAAGAAAGTTGCTACGCATTAATGGCAACGTTCGAATTGCTAATATAACAAACGCATACCTTCCCAAGGCTATCACGACACGGATGGTTTTTAAAATACTATTATTCCTTCTGCATTGCTATCATGATCAGTCAATTCCGTGGTAATTTCTTCAAAACGGCAAAAATCTGCATGCGTTACATTTATCTCACATTTGGTATCAATACCCAATTGCATTCAACTCGAGTTCATTTAAGAAAATCGAAACTGCATACACATTGGGGATTTAATTAATGCTCAGTTGCTACTCTACTTATACATTTGCTCCATGATTTAGACTATCTCATAAGATGAGAATGAGCAAGGACATGTAAATCATCAACATGCGTGTATTCGAACCTATAGAATCATTTTCCTTCCGACTAGTTTTCTCTTCTCACCTTCCGTTTTCTCTACAATAATTCTCACAATTCGATCTTTGAGATAAATAATCGTCGTCTTCTATCTCAACAACAAAGACTTCTTCTGTTCCTCTCACTCAAAGGCGGTGGTGGAAACAAGTCCACGTCATCGATTTCGGCGAAATTTCATCTTCTACGCTAGGTTGAAACTGCGACACTTTTGTAGATTTTCTCCTCATCGGAGGATTCAGACGCACTTCTGGCTGCGTAGAAGGCCGTAAGAAAGTCTGTGCACACAAAACTACGCCCTAGTGAGATGAAATACATTCACTCTCATGGGAGTGAATAGAAATTGAAGAATATTTTTCTCCTTTCTTCTCTTCCAATTTCTACAATAGCTCTTCCCGGTTCATATTCCGCCTGCGTGAAGTGAGAGATATCAGAAACAATATCAAATTAAGAACACAAATCATGAATCGTTTGGCAGATTTGAAAACATGAAAATTTCACGAACGCTGAAGTTGGATTAACCGTTATATGATTAATTTCGATTTAATTTCAAAATCTAAAACCTATCCTTGGTATTTGCCTCACTCTAGACTACTATAAACAATTCGGCCTATGATCAATTATATGCTTTGAGAATAGTAGCATATGTAGAAATGCGCATCTATCATTGAATAGCCCTAGGAAATTTAACTGTGCTATATTTTCATCTTAGCAACTTCCATTTGATGGCTTGTTTTGTTTACTTGACAATTTCTGTGTTTTAAGTTGTACTCTCGTGACTCAAATGGCTCAGCACATTATGATGAGCCGTTGTGCAGTGGCATGCCATCCTGGCAGAATTACATTCGCGTATAAGCGGTTTAGTCGGTTTGTGCATGCTGTGAATCTGGAATGGTATGATGAAAAATGATTGATCAATTCCATGAGAATTACTTGGTAAAATCAATAAATTTTAGTGCTTTTTGGAGTGGATTATGTCCTAAGGAATTTGTTTCAAAGATATAAGTCTAGCCTATTGTCAACGTTAAACACACCAATCAGTTGGTCTTCGTATGCTCTAGCCGAATATGTCTATGATTTTAAGTTTCATACACGGTTTTTGGCATAAAATTCATTTGAAATTCAGAAAACACTTATTTTGCATGTACACACGAAAAATACATTATTAAGATGCCATATATTCCCGAAAAATATGACCACAATTCGTCATCACATCGATGGCTACTCATTGTGTTCTCCTAACCAGATGAAATGCTCAATGTATCTAATATTTTCATGATGAATAGCCTGCCGTAAGACTTCCATAATGGCATAATTGGATTTCTCATTCAACCTTTTAACTTTGCTCACATGCAGTGTATCAGTGTCGTGAATAAATCATGCTCTCTCTTCTCTTTCTCTCTCATCTTGCCACCCATCGTTCTCAATTTGACGCGTTTTAGACGGGTACAGAGCGGGTGACACAGAAAGCTCTCTCTCTCTCTATGTTTCAAAAATAGCACAAACTGTCATCACATCGACGCCGTCGATATTGTGATATTCATCGTCGATGTGATGATGGAAAGTTAACCCATTAATGACAAGGGCATCATTCAAAGAGAGTTGTTATAATAATATAAATTTCTTTCAAATGTAATTTGCGGTTTGTAATCGCACGAAGTCGCGAGTGGTGCCATTAGAACCGCATTGATTTCCTCTTTAATTTTGTCTTGTCCCAAAAGATAAGCGTCGATATGGCAGAAAAAGCTTCCACTCGGCATCAATGGGTTAAATTATTCTGGGTGAAAATTATTTTTACTCATCAATCGCCTCCAAATTGTCATAAAATGCTCCTCAAAGGAACAGTTTTGAAACGATTCGTGAAAAAAGTCAATAATTTTCAAGATTAACCCATTCATGAGGAGTGCATCATTATCCAAAAGTTAGTTTTTTTAAAAAAATCTAATGCAATTTGCGGCGTTCAACGCAATTGCCGCAATTTGATGGATGAATAAAAACATACATAAAAACATTTACTTTCGATCATCACATCGACGGTCAGAAATCAGAAATTCGACTACAGATCTAACAGTAATTACCCAGCATATTGTGGTTTAGCACTAGCACACATAATGTATCTTACGAGAACCGAATACAACTACTAGGACCAAAATAAATCAAATTTTCGAGAATTTTTTGAGTGGACAAAAAGGGTCCACTTTTGCTGGATTTTGCCATTCATATTTTGGGAAAATCATAATTATTTTAAAGTATGTCTTAGGCAGATAATTAGAATAAGAGGATAAACTGCTGCATGTTAAAATAGCAAATAAACATCATTTGTCCAATCCTTGCGCATTCCGGCAGCTGTAATTTCTCATTTCGAGTCGTGTGAATCGTAAAATTTTATTCGGCAGCAAAAAAGTTCATGGAAGTACAATGTCAGACCCACTTACGCACGTATACCTCGTGAAGTTTCAGCTCGCATTCTATCATCCTAAATGTGTTGCTCTTTGTCGCAGATCACGTTATCTTTGTCGTGTGGTGTTGAGCATAAACGTTTTCATTTCTGTAACTCCGTACAGTCGTGACTTAAGTCTGAACACATTCGATACTATATTGAATGCTCGTTTTATAATTAAAATATTGATTGCTCAGATCTATTCTATTCAAATAAAGGATACAAACGAGATATAATATTTATGTCTATTGTGGCTTACTTCCTTCCGCTTCCAGAATCGCATGATTTGACTGAGTAGGCCTATGCACCGGCATAGTTTCGTAATCACTTATTTGAGGTATCGGATGCTTCAATGCAGAAGTTGGATTGCGCCTGCTGACCCTGCCTTTTATCATTTGCCTCCAGTTGTCGATCAGGTTGAAATTAAGGAATATGACTTTATAATTTCGACGTTTCTGGTATTTATGCCTATTCAGTTTTACAGACATTGTGTAGTGATGTGGTTTTCCATCTTGCACGGTGGTTAAGCCATTCTGAGTCTGATTCAATCAATTTAAAATTCAGAAGTTGGATATTTGTAATCGTAAAACAAACCCTAACATAATTCAAAATTTAGGCAATTTCTCGAAATCATAGAGCTCGAAAAGGTTCTCCAACGGCGACTCAATAAAAGGATCATACTTCCGATTATTGGGACCGTATCTTGACTATCCTCTTATTAGAGGTGCTTTGCGCCAAATATTCCAAAAGTTCGTCCAACGATCGGTCAACGCTATGACAGTCCCCAGAGTGGGAATATTAGTAATTCTGATGACCATAGTGTAATAACTGGGCCTAGAGTTTTGGAAGCAGGAGCAGGCCGAACCCGTGCCGGCGATTTTTAGGATGATTTTTCAAGGAAGCGGGTGTTCGCGCATTTTGAGATATAAGCACGTGTGCACTTAAAGATTGCAGAGTGCCAGTTCGCCTGGGCATATAATAGAAAGATGTCCTCAGACTTGAACAAATTAAACACGAAAATTCCCTGCAGCCGCAGACGCTACTTTCCCCTACAAGGGGGTCGTCAGTAAAGCTCGGAATGACCCAAACTAGCGTGAAATATTTAGAGCGGATGAGTTGAGCTGAAGGACTATATTACAGGCTGCTCTGTGCGGCTGAAAATCATAGAGATTGAAGAGTGCCAGTTCACGTGGGTATAGAAGAGAAATGTGTCCTCAGACTTGAGCAAATTAAGCACGAGAATCGTGCTTGCAGCAAGGTTGGACATTGGGTTTTCGGTCAAACTTGGGTTTTGAGTCGACCTTGGGTAAGTGATACAAAACTTGGGTTTTCTATTAATTCTGCACATACAGATCAAGCTATAAAAATTGATATTTTGATTTGAATCTTAGGAGAGTTACATAGCAAGAGCATAAAGTTATGATATTTTATCAAATTTCCACTCAATTCACAGATATTTCAAAAATGAAATACTTGTGATTATTAGCTATTTCATTCTGGGCTTGACAATACCGCACATTGAAAGTTCACACATATTGTATCTACTGTAAGTTTGCATGTATTCTGTTGCATTTGTGCATATTGAATTTCTATATATTCCGCATATTTTACATCTTCGCAGTTATTTCCGCACCCTTAACTTTCTGCGATAGCCGACATTTATCCAAAAATGAATTCATTCCGATTTCTCATTCTAAATATTTTTAACCATGCACTCACTGTGCAGCAATAATATTTATCAAGTTTGTTTATATTTCTGAATGATAAAACGAAAACATTTGCTTTGTAATCGGCAATGATTAACTCAGTCATAATTAAACCAAAGATCTTCAATTAGTCTGTGTATCAGTGTAGGTTAAATTAAAAGAAAGCTTTATGACGTAATGCATGTGCTTAGGCTACTAATTAAAGTTTATGCAATAATAAATCGCTTCCCGCTAATACCACACTTCTCATTGACCCAATAGGAATTTTGGCCTACAGAAGAATCTTTATGTCAGCACAAAATACAAAGAATACACTTCGTTTACATGATTTCATTCATTTATTTAAACTTGGACTTGCGTTTTGGGTTTTGACTCAATAAAAGTTTTTGCCCAACCTTGCTTGCAGCACCAAATCGCATTATTCTTGTAGTCGTAGTCATTGAATAATTGCCGGTATTTACAGAAATTACTGAAACATGCACTTGATTGGTAAAAGGATTTTCCACGAATGGAGTAGTGTACAAAGCTACAATCCATACATCACCAAGACATTTATTGAAAAAAATCTCATCATAGTTTTCGAGGAAACCGGATTTTTTCAAATTTATCAGTTGTTGTTTAAGTACCAACTTTATTTTCATCGATTGAACTCGAATTTTTGCATTATGATGCCGTGCTAGCACATATTACCAATAACTTAAACCAATTTTTGAAAATGAATTTTGAATATGAAGAAGTTGGAATTTTGCAATAATATTCAGGTCACTAATATCACTGGAATATTTGGCATTCGATTCTGTAGAGACTCTTTTTAAAAATTGGTGCTGTAGCTGGTGCTGACTTCAGCAACGTATTGGTGTTACTCCTCAGTAGTATGTATTTTACGCGCCTGCGACCTCCCAAATCGGGGGTGCCATATACATATCGACCGTTAAAATACAGACCAACGTATTCCGAACTACGTTGTTTTGCCTTTTATGAGTTCAATTGAATGGTCAGGATGCAAAGTATCATATTCCACAGAATAGATTTGGTTAACTGTTTTACTAAATTCATGAGTGGCGATTATCTTCATGAATGTAATAACACTTAAACAATTTGTGTGAAACGCATTTTGCGTTTGACGGAAGTTTATGTTTTTAAATAACAAATCAACGTACTTCGGAAAACGTGATTAGATTTCTGAAACTTTAAAAGGCAAAACAGCGCAGTATGAAATGCGTGATTTTCCAGTGAAAGAATTTTCATGCTTTAAAAGGCAAAGTAGCGTATAACGAAATGAGTGACTTTTTAGTGAAATAATTATTATAATTTGAAAAGCAAAATAACGTTCACCTATTGTAAATTACATGACTTAAATGAAAGAACGTTTATTTTCTAGATACAAAACAACGTATTATGGAATATATTACTTTTAAAATGAAAATGCTTCCAACGTGGGGTATTTGATTTATGCTGCATCATTAATGACGGGAACACACCAGTACCGATACAATAGTCTTACTGTATATTATTCATTTGTAACATCACGCGGACAGCTGGATATCAATCAGTTGATTTCTTAATATTCTGAAGTATTCATGCATGAAGTGAAACATGCTAAATCATCGATCACTGATTTTTACTTAAATCTTCTATTCTTAAAAACGATATTGTTCGGCCAACTATAGATTGCACTGCACTGATAAAGATGACTTTGGCAATGACTGGTCAGATGTTCAGAAAACGATGAGTGAGTATGAAGCTCGACTTTTTCAAAGATTCCCACTAACGATTAATAAGATATCGTCATTCATCACATGACTATGCTAGTCAACGTTCGGCTACTATCCTGTGATGGCTGCCTGCTACTAGGATAACAATAAATGACTTAGATATCGAGATCCGTATTAATTTGCTTCCTCTCTAAGCACGTTGTTTTGCCTTTGAATGTCTCATGGCTCAAGCGTATTTCAAATTACGTCGTTCTGCCTTTGAAGAATGTCTCATGGCTCAAGCGTATCTTGAATTGCGTCGTTCTGCCTTTGAAGAATGTCTCATGGCTCAAGCGTATCTTGAATTGCGTCGTTCTGCCCTTGAGGAATGTCTCATGGCTCAAGCGTATTTTGAATTGCGTCGTTCTGCCTTTGAAGAATGTCTCATGGCTCAAGCGTATTTTTAAATTGCGTCGTTCTGCTGTTTAACTGAAAGATCAAAATTTAGAGATTTTAAAAGCTGACGCAGAATGATGAAATATCAAACTTAACTTTGACTTCAGTTTTCTCAATACCATGATATTCCGAAAAACGTCGTTTTGCCTTTTAACGGCAGATATGTCACCCCGATTTGGGTGGTCTCAGACGCGTAAAATATCTTGAATCATAGTTATCTTCATCAGTCATGATAAGCATGAAAGATTGCAATTCAGTTGAAGGATCATTTAAACTGATACTGGATTGATTTATATCAGAAATATTTACAATATTTCTATAATTGTCTTTCTTATTCCAAAGATTCAAATTATCATTTAAGTTGCTAAAAATAAGATTGCTTCATAAAGCTGCTTCATAGATTGCACTTGACACCGTCTTATACTCATTTCATATTCTTTTGTTAAACATGATAAAGGACTTCCCTGATTAAGTGGTACCTGCATAATTCATTTCAATATGACTGGTCAAGTGATTCTATTGATCAGATTAGAGTGCAGTAACATCCCGATTTACCTAAGAGATGCGTTCCTGGAAATCGTTTTGTAGTGATCCCATGACAAAATCAAGTGAAAAAATGAGCAACGATGAGTCATCGCCGTGACCTCGCGTGACCTTAGGTTACCATCCCGCGTCATGAAATACGTGATGTGACTACTGCTGGTTTTATAAGTAGTGCTAAAAACGGGAAAATGTGAAGGCGTGATGCATTACGGTGTGTTGGACTACAAGCAGAGGCGGGAGTGACCTTGACCTGGCCTCTCCGGGAGAGAGAGAGTGAGACTACAAGCAGAGGTAGGAGGAGTGACCTTGACTTGACCTCTCCGGGAGAGAGGGTGAGACTACAAGCAGAGAAGGGATTTTGTCCAGGATGGAGCATGTTTTGTGTCATATTGTGTAGAAGTGGATGTCTTTTGTCCACCGTTGCCACTAGTCTGTGACTGTAAGATGTGATGGGACTACAAGCAGAGGCAAGAGGAGTGACCTTAAATTGACCTTGACCTGATCTTAGCGGGAGAGAGGTATGAGCCGGGTATGTGTTAAGACTACAAGCAGAGAATTTTGTCCAGGATGGAGCACGTTCTGTGTGTTGTCGTGCAGAAGTGGATGTCTTTTGTCCACAGGTACCACTGATCGGTGGATAAAGATGTGATGGGACCCGATGTCATTAGGTGCATTGGGTGAGAAGAGAAAAGGTCATTCGCCTCTCTCTCTCTCTCATCAGATGACTCCAAAAACCGGATTTCCGTAGAAAACCGTGGCAGATTTTTCGATTGCCGCACTCACCTAAGGTGTCAGAGTGAGTGGAGAGCCAGCAGGCCATCGCAGTAGGCCTAAACTTTAAGGGCATGGTTCTCTGCTTGTAGGAATCGAATGGACTTCGTTTGACGTTTGTTTGAAAGGTCATGATTCGGGTGAAAATCATAGACTACTTATAAAATTTCATAAGTAGTGCAAAACCGATGAAAAAATTTAAATTCGTTGTTTTTGGAGGTTTCCTGGGGTTTTCGACCCTGCTGAAGTCAATGAAGGCATTTGTAACTGTGTATGAGAGTTCTTATTGGACGAGCGAGGATTCCTAGCTCAGGAAACATCCAATAAAGAAGAGAGTTGACTTTCATGGCCACATTTGCCTTTAGCAAGTGTCAGTGGCTCTGCTATCAGGCCAATTCCAAACTCACTGAAAGGGTGTATGGCAAGGAGAACTTCGGTCTAATAGTGTCCTGTCGATGAGAGATCTTTCAAGACGGCGGTGAGACCCGCAGTGAGGAGTGTAGCATGAGGTTGTGTAGCATGGAGCGAGTCCTAGCTCAAATATCTGACTTGTTATCGAGTCAAGGTATGACGTGTTCCAAAAGAAGGAACTGACTTAGTCTAAGGTTTCTAATTCTCATGTCTCAATGTGACCGTCACGGTTACCATCTGTCGAAGGTAATCTATCTCTATTGCACTGAGTGAAGAATCCGTTCTTTTGAGTTCTGTCTCACGGAGGGATGATCAAACGGAGAACCACCACATGCAACACATGTTTGTCTCTTCTGTAGCAAGCAATCTCTTATCATGAAGCGTTGTTGATAGGAATCGCTATGCCATCCACACTTCAACAGAGTAGGAATGTTTTATAAAATCAAATAAAGGATGGAGAAAACTAACAAGCATGATAGAGTCAACATGAAAGACTCATTCAGTGTACAGAATAAAAGTTCAGTATTGAAAAGTAAAAATTAGTTGTGTAGTGCAAGTACATCTAGTGACAGGTGATGTTTGTGAAACGCAACGTTGACTGTCATAAATTCTAAATGTATAGTCATCCGTTTAAATAATGTTTGGTAGTGCAGAAATGTTAAAGTGTTGTCATGAGTTTCAATGTGTTTTATAAAAGTATAAAGTGTTGTCATCAGTTTAAGTAAATGTAAGTAAGTAAGTAAATGTATATTTCTGAAAACATTAAAAATCACGACAATCAGTATAGATTCACAGCAATGATAAATACAGGCAGAAAGAATTCATTCAAAGGTTGTGTTGATTCTTTAGAAATGTACAATATAAGTAATGGTAAAGATAACGAGGCAAAAGTCAAATTATACAGGCATCATTTGCCAGAGCTGTTGTCAAAGGGAAAAGGAGTTTTGTCTTCGGGATGTCACAGATTGAGGCTGCATAAACTTCTTGGAACGCAAAGATTTCTTGGGACAAAGCTCATGTAAAGGATGTGAAGGGAAGTTGCATATTTTCAAAAGCAATTTAATGGATGCAGTCTTGCGTCGTTCTTCTAAATTTGGAACAGAAATGCACTGACAACAACGTGATTCACCACAGATTATGACGTGAGGTCTTCGTTAGATTTTCTCAAGTATTGAGGCGTTCTGAGCTGACATGCCAACAAAGAGAGGGGAACAGTATTCAATAATTGACAAAATTAATCCCTTATAAACGTGCACCAAGGTTTGGTGGTCCAGTAAAGGTTCCAGTATGCAGAGGGCATAAAGTCGGCGAGAGGCGACAGTGTTGACGAACTCGAAGTCTCTATTCCATTTGAGGTCGGAGGTAAAATGCACTCCAAGAATCTTAAGCTCGGTAACCAATGGAATTGGGGGAAATACTCGGAGCGTACAATCTTTTCTTCTTGGAATCCACATAAGCTTACATTTAGCGTCATTCAAAGATAAACTGTTCATGAAGCATATTGTCGTGTTCTTGCAGGATCTTAGAGCCACAAGGATTGGAAATCGGAATTACAAATGTGCAGTCGTCAATATACTTAATAATGGTTGTGCTCTGGTACATAGGACGCAATGAACCGACGACTAAATTAAACAAATACGGACCGATTAATGATCCCTGTGGAATTCCAGAAATAACAGGTAGGTGACTGCTACAGGAATTGGACAGTTTCACAGACTGAGTCCTACCATACAAGTATTCCTTGACCCAGTAGATAAATCCTGTGGGAAGCTTGTTGATCACGAGATGGTTCAAGATAACATCGTGACCTGACTGGTCAAAAGCTTTACTGTAGTCATAGACCACAACAGCCACTCCCAAGGTGTTGTTATCCTCCATAGCTACTGTGATGTTTTCGTGCAGGCAGATCAAGGCAGCTGTAGTAGACGACAGCGGTAGATTCCCAAATTGACCTTGTCCAAAAGTATGGCGTAGCTTCTCTGAAATGCCGGAGTTAAGCACAGCTTTTTTGCATATTTTGGATAGAGCTGATAATAAAGATATCGGTCTGAGATCACTGATTGATATTGGAAAGCGTTTCGGAATTGGAGTTATGACACCTCTCTTCCAAGCACCAGGATACTTTCGATTGATGATTGACAAGTTGATAATGTGGGTCAAGGGAGGTGCCAAAATATTTGCAGAATTTCGGTACAGTATCGACGGAATTTGATCGTTACCTGGGGATTCGCTTTCATTGAAACAATCAGATTGTAAACATAATCAACTTCAATTACAGGGCACCAATTGTATCTCTCATCACTACCACACTCCACATGATCTCTTTCCGCACGAATCACTTGGTTTGAAAGGAATATATGATTTATGTTTTCAGCAGCCTCATGAATGCTCGGGAAACTTGACATAATCGAGTCCAAAAAAGACATAGAGCCTCTGAACTCATTCACAACTTGCCACGTTTTCTTTGTGCTCTCCTTGGATTTCTGAGGCCATTTGCATTTTTCTTTAATTAACATGCGTTTTATTTTAATACTAAGTCGATGGTATAGAGGAAAGTTCCCTTGTCGATATGCACACCATCGCTCGTTGATCAAAGATTTTAGTAAGGGCGTGACGAAAGGTTTATCTCGAGGAGTCATTATAACTGATTTTGAGGGTATGGTCTGCTTGAAACAATCGTTTACAGTATCACACAGTAACTCGCACTTTTCATCTATGGATAAATTCATATTGTATAAAGAAACAAAGTTTACCCCACTTAGCTTGTTGACAAAATTCGCAACGTTGGATTTGCGTAAATCATGAATGGTACAAATTCTGTTTTGAGGGGAAGAATCAGCAGTCTTCGGCGAACAAAGTACTGTCTTGTGGTCGGAGTTAGCGACCGGAGGACCGACATCAACTTCGCATTTATCATTGAACGACGATCCTAGAAGGACAATGTCTAATATAGCGTTTCCTCTTGTTGGTTCAGTCTCAATGTTTTTAGTCGATGTTAATTCGATTGAATCACCTGTGATAATGATTTCGTATTGCGGGTAAGCAATCAAAATGTCATCTATGTTCTGCGCTAAAAAAGATATCACGCTGGTTGAAAATTTAATTACCGAAGACAGAGGGATATAATATACAAATAAAGCAAATCTTTGACGCGTGCGTTAATATCCAGAGACTTTCAGAACCGAAATGATACACCTTAGGTTGATATCTGATAGGTCTGAGAGATGATTTTGCCCACAGAATAACGCCGCCACCAATTCCACCGTCAGAACGATCCTCGCGAAACAAATCAAAACCATCGATTGAAAAAATCATCGGAATGCATACCTGAAACCCAAGACTCTGTTGCACCAAAAATATGAAACGACTTAGCTGAAATTAAGACTCGTAGATCGTCCATTTTATCATACTCACGGTTAAGATTTGTTACTCCAAATATCGGCAATTCAACATCCGTTCTTGATAAAATCAATGGTGAAAATACCGAATCTCAGATCTTAGACGTATAGAACCTAGTTTAAATGATTTTGGTAAAGTGGAGACTTGAAAATGTAGTGAGAGTGTTGTCATCAGTCTAAATGATTTTTTATAAGAGTAGATGTCAAGTGAAATGATTTTTATAAAAGTCTTAACGCAAACGTTGAAATAAATTTTGTAAGAAGTTAAAAATATTGACATGATTGTGTGAAAGTAGAGACTTAGCGATCAATAAAGCGTTGAAAAAAGTTTTATGAAATGTTTGTGCAGTTAGAGTATGATCAAAATGCTTCTACATTCCCTTGTCAATGTTGGTAAGAAAAAGCTGTACATCCATCTGGACAGCACTAGAAAGATTTAGAAGGTTTTACTGCACTGTGTAGATTGTTTTGTTTCACAGTTTTAAAAGGTTTTATATTGAGTGGAGAAGTGTACTACAGTGTTGAATGTTTATAAAACCGGGTAAAGTCTTGTTACAAGCGTTGAGTGTGTGAGAGGGGGTTAGCAATAAGTTGCATGACATTTAGTCACGTTGGTCATACCACACATCACAAGTCCTAAAGTTCATCTGAAGGATAGGGTTATCTACGGCTGGATTTAGGGATCTAGGGTGTTATATAAATAACACAAGTTCATGTTAACCGTGAAACATGAAGTCTATCACGTTGGTCATAATGTACGAGTACACATGCATTACTAAGTTTTGCTAGTCATCGAAATGAAAAACCAAGTCGTCAGTTTATTGCATTGAACATTAAACATGTGAGATGGATAAGAATCATGGTTGATATATGTAGTTAGACCTTATTTCATAACAGCAGAGTTTCAATCGTTTACAAGTCGCAGGGATGAATCTGTAATTAGAGTTAACCAAACGCTGTTTATAAAGTGACACGTCATTTGCGACTAACACTTAGTCTATCGCGTTTATCATTTGTGATTGACCAAGCGAGATCTACATGACATCGAATTAGAAAATGCAAAGCAAGTGTGATATAAAAGCGTAGAGAATAAATGTTTTGTAAACGGATGTTTTTAGATGTATGGATGTGTTATACACCTTTGCTGGGAATGAAGTCAACGATGTTTTTACAATGTCAAGTACATTCTTGAACACGTGAATGACATGGATACATTCCTAGCGTCCATAATCCAAGGATAGGGTTCCCTACGATTGGATTTAGGAATTTAGGGTTTATATAACGCAAGTTAGTGTCAATCGTGAAACATGAAGCTTGAACAATCTTTGTGTTGAAAGTAAGCTACATTCTTCAACCACATATCATTGTCCGATGTAAATCAACTGCTTTTCATTGTAAGAAATGTATAATAGAAAAGTGACCAAAAGTTGAAATATACAGGACTCTGTAAATTAGGACGACATGAATCTACTATGAACACCCATTTAAGTAGCAAACATAAAAACACCATTTGACATGGTACAAACTTTCAACTGGAATTCATACAAGACAGATTCGTAAGTAATGTTTTGAAAACGTTATGCAGTCACTATCGATAGCGTATCAGTTTCACTAAATGTGTTGTCTGCCGTTGTCAAATTGAATTCGTGTGTAGACTGTTTTGTAAATAAAGATATATAGTGTTAACCGTTTTTACAGTCAGCATCGACAGCATACAAGTATACACATAACAACATGTAACGTTTCTTGAAAGAGTCGAATGCATGCGAATTATGAAACACTCAAAACAGGTGTGAGATAAAAATCAACCTGCTAGATTGTGTGAGTACCTCACCAAAGTGTTGCAAATGTTTTACGGGAAACTTGAAAAGGAAACTTTGTATCGAGAACGTCTAGCTAGATGAATATGAATGATATATTCTAACTTCAACTTTCTGACGTTCAAATGAAATTCGTAAACATGAAGCTCTAGACTCCGTGGTGTAAAACTACATTACGAGTGACAACAACTTTATGTTGGTAAAACTTTCATAAGTTGATGATTGCAGTTGCGTTTAAAGTTGATATAAAGACCTGTAGAAGCGCATAAGTTTTAGATGCAGTTTAACGCTGTGACTCGTACATTGAACTAACAAATGAACAAGTCTGCGTAGAGGTACATAGCTCGCTCATCAGTATGATACAGCAAAGCATGTAATGTCATTGAATTATCAAAGGAAAGTATTTGAGTTACAAGTCTGTGTTGATGAGAGTGGAATTATTTCATTGGTATGAAACAGTGACCATCACATTAGAGCATTAGGACTGTCCATGAGTATTATAAAGGTTAGAATCAAATGTGTAAGTTTGCTTTTCATGTGCAGTACAAATTGAGAGAATCAACACGCATCTCATTCCTAAACTAATCGTGCATTACTTGTAAGTTGATGCATTTATAGAATCAACATTGAAACTCGTATCAAGTGATTTTCTGTGCGAATGCAGACGATGTCAAAATGATAAACTGGTTGAAACTTAACAATGCTTGCAATATTCGACACGCTGCCATTGAAAAGCAGCTAAAACGCTTATCATAAAACCTATCAGTAAAACAGATGTCATGATCTTCCCGTCTTATCTTCCAACCCTCATGTACACACAAAGGTTAACGAGTAGAGGCAGCGCTATCTGGCGGCTGTTTGTCGCGCTGCCCCCTCAGCAGCTAGTGTTCCAAGAACACAGGTGAATGACAGCGCAGCTGGTTGGCGACCATCTGTCACATTAAATACATTGCCTCATCAGCAGATAGAATGTTTCAAGAACATAGGTGAATGATAACGTTCTCTCTCTCTGGCACCCGTCCGTCGCATTGCCCCCTATACTCATTGAATTTTCTATCTCATCTGTCCAACGAACAAGGACGCAGGAACTTATCGTCAACTCCCTTATCTCAGGCCCTCCCACCTACCTGATTCCCACATAGCTCATTGCTATCGCACCAGAGGTATCATCGTGGGCGACTGAAAGGATTCTCAAGTTGACAATTCGCTGCTGTGTACTCTCACAGTTCCGAACGCGCAAGAAACCATTTTACTGCGACACAGGCTAATGTATAGTTAGAAAGTTTGATCATGATGTTTAATGAAACACAAGAGTCATGAAATGTAAGCATTAGTGTTGTCAAATAGTTTTACCGCGACACAAGTTTGTGAAAGAGAAGTTTGATTGTCGTACAAGTTTATAACACGTCAATGACATGGATACATTCCTAAAGTCCATAATCCAAGGGTAGGGTTCCCTACGGTTGGATTTGGGGATTTAGGGTCTCATATAACACAAGCTAATGTTAACCGTTAATGTATCGTACATTTATTAACTTAACCATATGTGAATGATATAGCTAAATTGCTCAAGTCCATAATCTAAGGGGTACGGTTGTCTACGGTTGGATTTAGGGTTTTATATAACACAAATCAACGATCTCTTTTAGTGTAGAATACATGCAACACATGATGCATATGTTCGCTTTATAAAATGACTTTGAATGTAAGACTTAATTTCATGGTGAAAAGACAGGCTTCATATCGTTGATAAGGGATAGTTACATACTCATTATGTTATACACTTAAAATTTGATGCAGTCAGCTGAAATGTGATTGATACATGTTCAATAGAAGAGTTGAATACATTGTATGCATTCCAGTGATTTGAATAATAGGTGTGTAAAGAGTTGATTAGGAAAATATATAATAGTCAACGTATGAAAGTTTTTTGTTATGCAAGCTAGGAATATGCGAACATCATTCATTAGTCAGTGTTGTGCTTTAACATCCATGTTTTGTACAAGGTAGGATTCGTCGGATGTGTTATGACGAATGGTTGGTTAAATTCATTAAGCTTTGAGTAACACAAACCAAGTATTAAAACGAAAAGCACAAGTGATAAAAAATTTGTGACATGAAAGACTTAAGTGTATCATGCTAAACATAAGGTAATGATGATGGATAGAAATAAGTGATGTAATTAATGTCTTGTCTCACATGTGTTTACTTGTACGTTTGCTGTAATTATCATGGTGATAGAACTGTAAATCTCACCAGTATAACTTTTACAATGTGAAGCATCTTGGGACTCTAGGTAGACAATGGCCAACGAGTAAATAAAACCTAAGTGAAATACAGGGTCATACAGAGGTTTGGGATTCTACAAAGTTTGTAGTGTTGATATGAATGTTGTTCGTCAGATTAGAACCGTTAAATGATCTGCTGATATGATTTACAGTGAACAAGAAAATCAGTAAGAGGAGTGATAGGAAAACAACTTCTTCACAAATGCAGACAAGTGAAAACTCTACTAAATGACTACATGCACGGATTTTATCATCCATCATCAACGTGAATTTAGTTCAACAAGTTACATGAATGTTAAAAGTCGTATGCTGACAGAGACACAAGTTTACTAAATTACAAAGCAAAACTCCTAAATCACTAAAACCATAGGATAGGTATCCCTGTGTTAAGATTTAGGGAGTTAGCGTTTTAAAAGTGCAAGTTACATTGATAAATCACTAAGTCCATAGCATAGTCAACCCTATGACAAGACTTAGCGTTTTATATGATCCATGTTAGCAATATCTGTTCGTGTAGAATGTGACTCAATGAGTTTAGTCAGATAATGTATCATCAACTTTATTCACTTAGTTATATGATGGAGAAAGTGTGAGATAGAAGTGAAAGCGATCTCATAAAGTGTAGAACACATAGTAGTAGCATTGTAGGAATAAGTAAAGTGAAACGTGATGTCGCATGAAATGAGTGATGCAAGATTATATCGCATTGAAATGAATTGGTAGTATAACAAACAAGCTATGTGGGATTCAGCATATTTTTGAAGACAAGCACTGTTAAAAGGTTTTGAGATGACTTGAATTTTATCACGTCATGTTCATGGATGTAACAGAATGAATGTCTCAACTGGTTGAGTGTATAAGATAGAACACATAACATAGCTGTTGCATGTAAATTAGAGTATTATATTCGAGAAATGCAAAGATTGAGATTCCAAAGTTTAATGAATAGGTAGTGCAGGAAACTGTTTGAATCAGTGACATAGTTAAAAGAGACAACAGTACCATTTCGTAATATAATCACACAGCATCAGGACGTTTGGTTTATTCATGTAAAAGTTATATACAAGCAACTTGTTGATGTAGCATGACACTATGAGTGCGAAAGTAGGAATAACATGCCATGACTGAAGCATCCGTTGAAATTGATTGTATGCCAACTGTGCATGAAAAGTTATTTCCAAACGCTTGACATGGACGCATTAAGAGTTAAATCACTGCAAGCCTTTCCTATTGATGAGCATGTAGTAACACATGATAGAAAAATTACTAATATCATAAATGTAAGAATCAGTGCATGTCTAAAGTCAGGCACTGCTAGTTGTTTCATGATAGTATTTGATATCGAAGATTGAATGTAATGTATCACATGTCAATAGATTTAAGGTGCAGTAGAATAAATGTCTCTACAGGTTTTGAATGTGTTGGATAGAACACATGAACCAGTTGTTATATGTAAATGCAAGTTAAGGTATCACAGTTGATTTACATCTGAAAGCTTATGTAAATAAGACTTGATTATTGATAGACTTCACATTGTGTGTTATGTTGAATGAATAGTTGAATTGATATTCAACAATGGAAGGTTGATGTATCGAGAAATAGTGTTAAGTCTCTGTCTATATAACGTAAATATTTCCATTTTTCGCATGAAGCAGTATGTTTATCAATCTGGCCAGTTGGTCTACAACTTTTCTTCATATTCTCTTTCTATATGTTGTTGTTTGCTATTTTCTTCTTGCACAAGATTGGTTTTTGGGTAGGGGTGTAGTTGTTTGAGAGAGGGCAATGTAATATAGGATGCACATTGGGAAGAATAAGTTGAGTGCATGTTTACATCATGTCTTGAAAGATTTGATCAAGTCAGAAAAAAAGGTCTTTGAATCTTTGTCAGTGTTCATAGATGATTAGTAGAATTGTAGGAAGGGAGCATTTGACTGCATATTGAATGACTGAAAGCAAAAACGACTTCTCTAGTGAGCATGACATACTTGTTTAACTGAGCACACAAGCATGAAGTTCTGATATGTGACCAATCAATGAATCAAGTATTTTTCGAGGCATCACATCCAAGTCCGCTACATATCTTCCGATATGGAATGTAGAGGGGAAGAATAAATGATGAAATGGAATGAAACGGGAGATACACTTGCAGCACATGCAACACATCACAGTCTTCTCTCTTCTATAGCAAGTAATCTCTTGAAACTTGAAAACTGAAGTCCTCTACTGCAATCAGATTGAAAGAGAGTTTAGAATGTTTTTATATAAAAACAGTGTTCACCACAGCACCAGAAAGTTTTATCTAAAAGGTTTTATGAGATGAGACGTTTACTGCACTGTGTAGATTGTTTTTGAATTACTTACTTTCGTCGCTCTTACAGTGTCAAAAGGTTTTATATTGAGTGGAGACGGTTGCTGCACTGTGTAGAATGTTTTTAAATACAGGTTAAGTCTTGACACAACGGGCGAGTGTGTGTGAGAGACGTTAGGGTTAGCGATAAGTTAGGGTCAATAATGCCAAGTCTATTACATTGGTCTTAGACTATGTCGAATGTACATATGAGGTCCATTATTAAATTTTGCTAGTCATCGAAATGAAGCTCAAACATGAGGCTCTAAACTCCGTGGTGTAAGAAGCCAAACTACATAACTAGTTACAAAGAAAATTCGCGTTAAAAAATGACATAAAGTTCTGTAGAAACGTAAAAGCTTTAGATGTAGTTCAACGTTGCGATTAGAACACAACTTTGTCATTGAACTATCAAAGAGTAGATGCACATGAACAAGTCTGTGCAGAGGTACATAACACTCTCGTCAATATGAAACGGCAAGGCAAGTTAAGTCATTGAGTTGTCAAAGGATATAGGGAAATATATGAGTTACAAGACTGAGGACTTGTAACTTTATTGACGAGAGTTGAACTATTTCATTGGTATGAGACAGTGAACATTACGTTAGGGCTGTCCATGTTGTATTGTAATGAGATGTTAGAATCAAATGTGTAAGTTTGCTTATCATGTGCGTTGCAAATTGAGAGAATCAACACGTGTATCATTCAAAACTAGCGATGAAGTTAAGTGAATACACATGATGAATTCATGAAGTGCTATTTCATCTTGAGGTTTCGCACACTAGATGTTTCGATGTAGGAATCAAAACTCCTGTTACAACTATCGTGTTGGTTCATGCCTTGATTATGTTTAAGCAAAAAGAAGATTGATATGTTAATATAATCTTCTGGTGACTACGTTGATGATAAACAGCGAGATGACAACAAAGTGTATCAACCCAAATGTATTGACTGTGGACAAACCTTCTCAAGAAGTGAGCATCTGAAACGACATCGAAGCGGCAGATGTAAAGGTTTCAAACTTCGGTATAAACAAAACGGTTCTTGTCTACAGAATAATGTGAAATCGTATGCATCGGACGAAGTGGTCAAACAAGTTGATAAGGATGTGGAGCCTACTTCTAGTAATTGTAAAGTGCTCAAAAGAGAATGTGACTTGCAGTATCATCGCACAGAACATACATTTGAATTTCGAGATGATGACTGCAGTAAAATATTCAAATTACATAAATTATCTTTAGGAGGTAGAATTCATGATGTCATGTTGGTTCCAAGAGAAGTTGAAGTTGATCAAATTCAATGTTTGATGAAGGATACGAAAGCTATTCAAAAGCTAATTTTTGATCCGTTGAAAGGTTCTTTTGTCATCAAATGCAGTATGACAGCTGTGATGAATGTCTCCAGACCAGAATCACAGCAGGAAGATGATACTAAATTTGCTATGTTTGCCATCTCTTCTCTCCCTGCTGATATGGTATTAAACTTCGATGAATGGTTTGAGCGTCATTTAATAGCGCTTAAAACACAATTTGAGAATTACACAATGGGAAGGAGTAACCTTGTGTTTGATAGTGTTGATAAGATCATAATCAAATTGAGTTTAATCGCGGATATGAATGGTTATGGATTTTTCCCTCTTCCAAAGCAGTTGGAAAATAAAAGAGCTGTTATCAATGTGGATTGTTTCTCTTCCTTTTTCAAATATGCCATGTTGTCAGTCTTGCATTACAAAGACATAACCGGTTACCGAAATCGCGCATCAAAGTACAAGCAATGGGAAAGTGAGCTTTATTTCACAGGAGTTAATACTGAGTGTGTAAGCATTACTGATGTCCCACTGATTGAAAAGAATAATAACTTGAAGATAAACATTCATGTCTATGATCAAGAGGTGTTAAGTTGTCGATACAATAATATGAATGTTCGTGCTCCTGCAACTGTAAACTTATTGCTGGTGGTAAATGATGATGGAAGATGTCATTACTGCGGTATTCCGTCAGCTAAAAGATTGTACTATGAACAAATGAATCTCAATAACGTCTTCACATGTGAACGCTGCTTCAAAAGTCTCAGGCTGAAGAACAAGTTTGAAGAACATCACAAATTCTGCATTAGCGGTAAATTACAAGTTGAAAGCATGCCAACAGAAGCTGAACATGTCTATAAGTCTCAGGGTCATGAACAAAGCCCACCCAAAGTGGTATATGCAGATATAGAATGTTACATCGATTCAGAGTCAAATGTGCATAATCCCATTGCCATTGCCTGCTATGATACATGGAATAAACAGCTCACAGGTAATGAAAAAATGAAATGATGTGTTGGTGAGGTGAAGGTTGTAAACTGAAGTTTTTAATGGCTCTTGAAAACATGGTCCTGCAACTACATAGAACACAGTCCTCCATGTTCTTTAAAAAGCCGTCATTGTCCTGTGAAGAAGAAGCGTTTGAAAAAGCATATTCTTGCTGTCAATGCGCATTGCATTTTGATGATGACAGGTGTATTAAGACTGTCTATTTCTGTCCTATTACCAATGAGCTTAAAGGGGCTATATGCAAAAACTGTAAATATCAGGTCATCTCTAAATGTGAAAGTCTTCCTGTTATCTTTCATAACTTCAAGGGATGTGATGCACACATTATTCTAAAGCATCGTATTGAGAAAATGAAACATTTGAAATTGAAGGTTATAGCACAAAGTCAAGAGAAATTTATGACACTCAGAGCTCAAGTTCCTGTTTCTTATCGAAAGAATGGAGATAACCATTACTCTGAAATTGTGTTTCTTGATTCCTATCAATTTATGACAAGTTCCTTGTCATCCCTCGTCAAAAACTTGGAGTCACTACCCATAACTCAATGTTTGAAGAAAGATTATCCATATCTGACTGATGAAACGATTAACCGCAAAGGCCTTTTTCCGTATTCATACCTTGATTCACCTAAAAGATTGGATGAAGTGAAACTTCCACGAATTGACTCTTTTTATGATGATTTGTCGGGGAAAATATGTTCAGAAGAGGATTACATACATGCACAAAAAGCGTTGAAAGAATTTGATTGTCAAACCTTTGGTGACTACATGGAATCGTATTTAAAGTTGGATGTTTTCCTATTAGCAGATGTTTTCGAAGCATTTCGAAGTCTTACACTCAGGGAAGACGGACTGGACCCCGTTCACTTTATAACATTGCCGGGTTTGTCTTACATGTCATGTTTTAAAATGACGAAGGAAAAGATTGATCTTCTAGCAGATCCAGAAATGTACAATTACTTTGAGCGTGGAATTCGTGGTGGACTCACGTTTGTGAATTATCACCATCGCTCTGCAATCGAAACTGACAAAACAAAGACTCATTTATTACATCTGGACCAGAATAACCTGTACGGTTCAGCATTGAGCAAGCCTCTACCTCATTCAGAATTTAAATGGTTAACTGAGGAAGAATTGACCATACTCCATAATCCTCAAAACATCCTTTATATTGATGCAGTGAGTGAGTATGGATATGTGTTCGAGGTAACACTCGAGTATCCAAAAGATATTCATGATGCTACATCGGATTTTCCTATGGCTCCTTACAGTGATGAGGTACATCCTGATCAATTTAGTCCATTTATGTATCAATTAAGTGAAAAGTTGTGTAATGAAAGATGTGGTAGAGGGCGTTACATACCAAGTCGTAAATTGCTTGTCACACAATATGACAAAGAACATTATATATGTCATTATCGCGTTCCACAATTTTACATGAAAATGGGTATGAAACTAAAAAGTGTTCATCGCGCAATCCAATTCAAACAGAAAGCTTTTCTGGAGCCCTATATTTCCTACAATAATAAGTGACGAGCTCAATCTAGAAACAGTTTTGAGAAAGACTTTTACAAACTGAAGAACAATTCATTGTTTGGAAAAACTATGGAAGATATGCGTAAGAGACACAATTACCATTTGGTGTTTGATACGGAAAAGCATCTCAATCTATCCCAAAGTCCTTTATTTATCGATAGGCATGACATCACCAGAGGCGTAGCAGGAGTAAAAATGATGAAAAGTAAAGTTTTACTGAATAAGCCAATTTATATTGGACAAGCTATATTGGACTATGCGAAATTGGAGATGTATGAATTGTATTACAACATCATCAAGCCTTGCCCACTCATAAAACATGTTGATCTTTTAGGTGGTGATACAGACAGACTTTTCCTAGCAGTCACAACTGATAAATGTATTGAGCGAGATGATATCCTTAAAGAACTGAGTTCATATTTTGATGCTAGCAACTATCCAACATCTCATCCCTTATATTCGGTAAAGAACAAAGTTCACCTTGGATGTTTTAAAGATGAAAGTGTGGGACAGGAAATTGAAGAGACGATTCTTCTTAGACCGAAGATGTATAGCATAAAGTATAAAAGCAAGATGGACTGCATAATAAGGGCAAAAGGTATATCAAAAGCAGCTGTTCGTAAAATGAGTCATGAGAACTACAAAGTGAGACAATCAAAGTGAGAGCTCCATTGAGATGACTATACTCCGTTCAAAACATCATACTGTTTCAACTAATAAATTCCGTAAACGTGGCCTCTCAGCTTGGGAGGATAAGCGGTGTTGGATTGATGCAAACTTTTATTTACCTCATGGTCATTATGCTACCGGAGCGTCGAAGACTGAAAACTCATGATATGCATGATTGTACACTAATTGATTAATTTTGTGAGTGAAAATGTCTCACTATTGTGAAAACAATTGATATGAAACTTGAGTATATGTACAGACTAACATTTGCTACTGAATTTATGACATCATGCACATTGTAACAATGACTACTATTTGTACTAAACTGATTTTGAAATATGTTGTTTTCTTTATATTCGCGCATAATGGGAGTCTGATCATAATATAAGTTTGAATAACTCATTTGTCAAGGTTCAACATATGTATGACATATGTATATGGCACCCCCGATTTGGGGGGTCGCAGGCGCGTAAAATACATGCTACTCTCCTCTTACTTTCCCCTACTGTCAGTTTCCGGGCAGAAAGTGTAAGAACCTTACCATTCCTGGGAGAAAATCAGTTGCTATTTTCGGAAGTTAAAGGTGCGCTTACACATGAAAATTTATTGCTGACACTTTATTGCTGCCACCTCAATTGCACGTGCAAACGCTTGTGACACTCTCGTCTGACACTAGATTGCTGACATTTTTAGAAGTTGCTGCAACCGATTGTCAGTGAAAATATTGCACGTGTAAACGGCTCCTGACACTTTCTAAAAAGTGTCTGCCACAAGTGTCACTGCAGTTGAACGAGGCGCAACTTTTAGCTGACACTTTTACCGACACTCACACGTGACACGACCGTGATCGGAACACAGAAACCTGACTTCTTCGAGGCTGGATTTGTTCTTGCTTTTTTCATTATTGCCTGTCATTAAATTACTAATGATGTGCTAATATGCATAGTTCATACATACATATTTTCTGCTTTTATCTAGTGCGCACTATTATGCATACAGTTAACATCAATTTCAGCTTCATTTTCCTAGGACAGAATTGATTTCCCTGACTGTCATTATACAAGAAACTCCACCTGCTTGTGGGAGTATTGAGCATTGTTTGACCTGAAATTCCTCACCACAGACATGCGTGGGAATTTAATCGTCGACTCTGCAGTCGTGTATCGGTGCTAGGTCTCTTGACAACCGGTCAATAGAGAAAATCATCAGCAGGTGGGACTCATCTTTCTCGAGTTAAATGAATCATTGATTGATTGGTTGTTATGTTGACATCGACATCGACAGATTTATACAAAATTCAGCAAAACATCTTGTGAAACGATGATCGCTGGTTCAACGATGAATAAGAATGAAATGACACAAACAACATGTGAGTGGACAAGAACATTAACCGATGAACTGATCGGTGAACACGAACTGTATCCGTGTTTGTGGAACGTCCACAATCATGAATATCGCGACAGAATAAGGAAGTTCGAAGCATGGAAGAAGATTGCCGGAAAATTTGAAATGGAAGTCAAAGAGGTTCAGCGAAAAATGCAAAACCTCAGGACTCAGTTCCACAACGAACTCAAAAAGCAAAAAAACTTAAGTCTGGGAGTGATGCCGGCGACAAATTTGTCACGAAATGGCCGTTGTGCGAGGCGATAAAGTTTATTCAATGCTCAAATGAAGGTCGCGAGTCAACTGATACATTGGTGTTTCAGCTTCGATATATCATTTGCATATTACAATGTACATTATTAAGCCTACTTTCCAGATTTGAATAAATATTTACAAATTTGAAAATGTAAAATGTAAAATTTTCAGGGTACTTAGCAAATGAATTGTGGAAACATATACGTATTATTGTTATGTTGTGGTGTAGAACAGTGGTGGGGAATGAATTTTGGATGGTGAACCGTGTAAGCTATCTTCACGAGGGTTCGCGGAACCATCTTCTTCTAAGCTTGCGCTACACAAAGGCCCATAGATTTGACTTGAATTTTTCATATCTAGGTCTGCTTATACGCTTTCTGCAATAGCTTTTATATTCATGTATACCTAGAAATGAAAATGTGGTATAACCTTCTTGCATTGTCTGGATGTATGCAGCAGCAAATACACTGCATTTAATGAAATGAAGTGAGGTGAAAACAATTCATGAGTTACGGATGCTACATGCATCTTGTGTTAATTGATTTAATCGTGAAAAGTTCTAATAACGTTTCAAAAAAATATCTTACAACAAAAAATCCAAGAAAGCTTTTATTCAAATAGTGACGGTATCCCATGACTCGATCGCTTCTTTCAATACAGGTAAGAAATGTGCATGTATATTGCACATTATTATGGACAGTCAGTTGGAGAATTGATGATAATGTTGCCTTATATAATATAGATTTTATAGCCGTCATTGTATCCATCTAACAGTAAAGGCTTATTGTCAATCCTACCTTTCTTTTCTTCCAAAAACGATCTGTTGTTTTGAAGCACACAATTGCCAAAATTATTCAGCAATAATGTTCCAGTAGAAAATCTACAATTAGAATGTTACATCAACTCGATACAGGCTATTTTCTTATTTCAGTTCTGTTTCTATGTCATTTTATCGTTGCACATAGGGCCTATAGCAAGTAAAGAAACATAAATGAATAATAATAGTTTTCAAAGAATCATAATTGGGTTCTCCATATTTTCAAAATACTGTATATAGATGATGCTGAGAGACAATTGTTAATAAAAATCAATAGAAAACAAATTAGATAGCACAGCTGTTTTCTTTATGCGAGTAATGAAGTATGAAATGAATAGCTTTCTTGTCAAAGTTAAAATTCATGTCAGATAAATTTATACTGCTACGAAACTTCACCATCGAGTGTCATGAAGAAATCTCGAAATTATTCTCGTGTTGTTTTTGCAGAATCCGCAATATTGTTGCTGTAGCTTCTTTCAATTGGCAGCATGTTTGCTTCAGGCATTCCCATCATGCGCCAAGAACCATCTTTAATTGAACCATTTTCAAAGTTCTCTGTGTCAAATGAATCTTTTGGAGCATACCTCTTCGCCGATTCTTTCTTCGTCATAAGATAGTTGTGCAGTACACAAGAAGCCAGTACAGTCATATTCAACCATATTCGCCGTTCACGCTTTGTTTTCTTCGTCAAGATGTATGCAGTAACTGCTGCAGCTGTTCGCATTCTCGATGACATCGTGAAGAATAAGTGTCGACTAAAAGTGTCAAGTGTAAGCGCTCCTGCAATCTCCAGCAATTTTCTGACTCATCATAGATCGATAGAGTGTCAGCAACTTTTTACTTTTTAGTGTCAAGTGTAAACGGCCTCTGCCATCCGATTGCAGGTGGCAGCAATAAAGTGTCACGTGTAAACGCGCCTAAGGCTTTTTTACACTTTACACTTTTAGTCTACACTTATTTCTTTACGATGTCATCGAGAAAGTGGATGGTTGCAGCAGTTACAGCATACATTTTAACGAGAAAAGAATGTGTTAACAGCGAATGTGGGTTCGTGATTGGATTATGAGAGAACAGCTTGGATTTTGCAATACGATTATGCTCGAATTACGAGATCAGGATCCCTGCCAATACATTTTTTACTGAACCTCTTTAATTGTTGTCTATTTTGAACTTCGCGGCAATCTTCCCCCATGCTTCGGCCTTTTTATTCTATCTCGATATTCGTGGTTGTGCACGTTCCACAAACAGGGATACTGCTCGCATTCATCAATCAGGTCATCGGTTAAGATCTTTGCCATTCAATTTTCGTTTGTTTTGCATTTCGTTGTCAGTCATTGATGAACCAGCGATCATCGTATTACTAACTGTTACTGAATGCTGTATAAATTTATCGATGTCGATATAACAACCAAACAATCAAAATTAATTTTATTCGAAAAAGATGAGTCCCACCATTTTATCTATTGCACAGTTGCCAAGCGGCCTTGCACCGATACACGATTGTAAATTCGATGATTAAATTCCCATGCAAAAGTAAACAGATGTAAGTCATGCCTTGTGATGAGATATTCCAGATTAAACAACGCTAGATGCTTCTTCTACAAGGATACTCAGGGAACAAATCTGTCCTAGTAAAATGAAGCTGAAATTGATGTAAATTGTAAACACAATGGCACGCAGTATCAATGCAGAAAATTGGTGAATTATGTACGAGTATATCAGCACATCATTAGTAATTTAGTGACTGGTGATAATGAAAATAGCAAAAACAAATCCAGCCTCCAAGAAGTCAGGTCGCTGTGTTCCGATCACAGTCGTATGAGGACTTTGCGCATGAGTGTCAGTAAAAGTGTCAGCTAAAAGTTGCCCCTCGTTCAACTTTAGTGACACTTGTGGCAGACACTTTTCAGAAAGTGTCAGGAGCCGTTTACACGTGCAATATTTTACTGACAATCGGTTGCAGCAACTTCTAAAAATGTCAGCAATCTAGTGTCAGACGAGAGTGTCACAAGCGTTTACACGTGCAATTGAGGTGGCAGCAATAAAGTGTCAGCAATAAAGTTTCATGTGTAAACGCACCTTT